>JAMKCH010084822.1:0-41053 GCA_023653785.1 Ophioderma brevispina
GATGTCACTAGCATGACCTTACAAACAGTTCTTGTCAGTGTGGGCCCTTGATGGTTGGACATGCTGTAGGCGGTTTTTGGGGAAAGATGGCAGTAGTAGTAGCGTCAGGATCATTTTTCCATATGGTTTGGGTTGTGTTTGAGGCAGATTCCGCTCATATTAGGGAGTTGGTCTTGGAGTTGTTTGATCGAGTCAGAGGCCCTTAGTGAAAGAGAATGTGACGTCCTAAGCCGTGGCGATGGTTTTGGTTGTTTGAGGTGGACTCCGCTCGCATTAGGGAGTTAGCTTGAAACTGGATGCTTAGACATAAAATTCGTGTGGGTTGTTGATGATTAAGTGGAGTTTTGTGAATTGGGCCCTTGTACGTTAGGATGAATAATCGTTCGTATTATTTGTGGGTATGTGAGATGGGCAGTGGCCGGTTGTGTCTAGTGAATGGCATTGCGGTGTTACAACTGGTATTTATTGGGGGTACCTTGCTCCTACAGCTCCACTTTTAATTTCCTTGGCTGTGGAGCACCACCACATTTGTGTGTTTGGTTGAGGGGCCCTCTGGGGACAAGTACTACATTCTGAATAAATGAATCTTTGAATCTTGGGTACTCCACCCAAAATGACCAACAAGGACGTGCGTCAAACCTGTCTTATTTTGCAGCCTCCTGGTATATCAATTACCCTTTTTTTTTTAACACTTATTTTGTATATATAAATGGTCCTTTTTTTCAAATTGTTGGGAAAATTTAGTCCTTTTCCAGAATCGGAAGCCAATAATTTTCTAAAACTATTGTAAAATTTTCAATATCCTCAACGACTATACTACCTGGGTGGGGATGGAGATTGCCACAAATGGGTCCATTTCGCAGCCCTTCTGGTATATCAATGACCACTTTTTTTTTTTTTTTTTTTTAATTTTTTAGTTTTTTGCTTTTTTTAATTTTTCAAATTTGTGTGGAAATTGCCATTTCCGGTTCCTCAATCTGAGCCAAAATGCCAAATTTGCTAAAAAGGCAACTTTTGAGAAAAAAATGGTAATTTGTGTTAAAAATTTGGCCGAAAATCTGCATCTCTGGGATAGCTATGGCTCCCCTTCTCGGCAAAAATTTGGTATAGATGTGGGTCCCTACTTCCATCTCTTGGAGGACGTCCCCCACCCAAACCAAACTTGATTATTTACTTACTCAGAAGTGTTTTGAAGATACGGATCTGACAATACAAAGCAGATGAAATCCACAGCTCCATCTAAAGAGTCATAGGGATAAATCACAGCTGTTTGACCCATGCATATTGTCCTCGTTTATTTTAAAGCAATTTTTTATTTTTTTCAGTTTTTTAATTTTTTGATAACTGATATAAGTAGAGACATGCAAGACCTACTACCTCTGCAAAAACAGAAAAATCCTTGCGGGAATCTTGCCCATAATACAGTCCTACAAGGTCCATAATATTTTTATGTTTAGCGCCCTCTAGACTTATTTCCATAGAAAGGCGTGTAAAACTATATTTGATGAAACCAGCATATTTTCCCTCAATGAAATTTCATTTCATCAAATTTACATAGGATGTAGTTAGTGGCATACTCCAACTTAGTGATCAAAAGTGTGTTGCAGTTATAATTTTTTGCTTATTCTCGTTTGTCCATAATAAATCCAGACTTTTTTCAAACAGCTGTGAAATACATGCAATGAAATTTTCGTTTATTTTTTTTGCAAAAATGGAAATATTACACATTCTAAAAATAATATTTTTTTTCAAATAAATGGAATTGATTGTATATGGTTCTTTTCAGTAGTTAAAACATTATTCTCTGCTGGCGACACTCTTTACTTGCAGCTCCCAAATTTGTGCTGTTTTATGTTTGCTTGCCGATCAAGCATAGCTGCTCACAGAACCTACCAAGCATGACTAGTTAATTATTGTTGTTGCTGTCAGTCGCCACTATTTACACACCGATTGTAAGAAGCAAGATATACATTTGTGAGACACACGCTGTCCGCAAGTGTCAGATTTTGTTTTGTAGAACAATTTTAAGCAGTGGCCAACACCAATTTTGAACAGCTGATAAGTGGGGATATGCAAATGCGATACTCATTACAAATAAAAATATTACATTCTGACTCTAAAGGCAACGAGAGATTTTGAGGGCACCAAATGTCGTATTGTAATAGATAATTTCACATAGATTAGACACTCAATAGATTTCTTACCTGTATTTGACTACAGAAATGTATTAAAAGAGAGCAAAAAGAGGCAATTTTGATTTTGCTTATATTTCAATATAAAACATAGGCTGGAATTCGATTTACTCCTATAGCAAATTGGAAATTTCACATTTTGTACCAAAGAAAACATTCTCGCTTACTACTTCAGATGGGGATATTTTTGATGGAAAGCTTTACAATAGTGCAAAAATCAGAATTTTCACATTTTAGGGACACCTGTTATGTGAAATCTCTGTGCACCTTTAGTAAAGGTCATATTTGTATGTTGTAGTGCCTTCTATTGCCATCTCCTAAGAGATATGTGTAAAATCTTAATAACCCATAATAAAATAATGTAACTTTGCACACCGGTTGTAGCTAGACGAATAACTAATTCAACTCAGTGGTCAAAAGTGTTTTTATTATTTTTGTTTTATCCTAGCTTTGGTAATAATAAATGAACTTTGCTAACCGCTATGATAAATGGATAGTATGATTAAAAACATAACCACAAAGCTCTTTCAATTGTAATTACCCTTATCCTCTCTTACCCCTCTCCTCTTCTCTCTCTTGCATTGCCATACTTATAGAACCCATAGTTTTACTTAGAGGTGAGCGAGTCCCTTGGTGTATTCCTTGTGATTGTGCTCTTTCTGTTGAACATGTATTAACTTGAGTGCGTTGAAGTATGCGCTTATTCGGAGAAACTTTTATAGCGTCCAGATTTGAAAACAATTATTTTCAATATATTAGGCCTCTTCATGTGATAAATTTCCTGAAAGGGAGCGCGATTTGTTTAAATATTAACTTTTTAAAATGTAACTGAAATTTATTGTGGTGTAGATTTGTAAAGTTTTTGATGTTTTCAATATCTTAATTTAATACTCAATAATAAACAATTTTGCTTTGAGTTGTCGTTAACTTTCATACTTCACTCACTCACCTCACTCACTCTCTCTCCTCTCTTGCTTCTCATTGTTTAGGGTCTTAATTATTTCTGCCAGTTTATTAATTTCATCAACATACTCAAGGATAAAAACGGGAAGAAAAGTAAAGCATTGCATGCAGGATGCGTACACAGTCCTCATACCTCATCATCCCATGGTAGTCCATAAGCTGTACAGGTGTGTATTTTTTATGTTGTTTTATGAAAATCTATGTATTCATGGCACCGAAATCTTAGCAACTGGACTGTTCTCTAATTCCCCGTGATTTTGTGATTTGTTACCTTTTATGGATGCAAGCTAGTTTTGACTGGGAAAGAAACATGTTGTGTTAGGCATGAGGGCAATAGTATGTTCATGCAACGTGAGTACAAATGTGATAAACAGATTTACACTACACCACATAGTGAAACACTGTTGATTTTAGCATGCGACACATGTGGCATTAAGGATTGTGTTTTCTGTTTTCACTCATTACTTGCCAACGAACGTAAAATATATGCATATAGAGGGTATGCAATACATCCACGTCACGAGCCATTAAAACCTCTTGCATAAGACCCACTTATCTACGGCTGGCCGAGCAGCGACATGTTGGAGGACAACCTGGAGGTAGCCCATGCACGCTGGCGAGTAAAACCACGGCATGTTCAGTTGGTGTTTATATCATATTCCCTAATCAAATTATCAAGTTTGTTCTCCTTCTTTATTATTTTCCTAAAGCAGGGGTGCTCAATATTCGGCCCCTGACCAAATCCGGCCTGCCAACCATTGATTATTGGCCCTTGACTTGCTCTAAAATATAAAGGGAAACATAAGATATTCTGGTGTATTTGGCCCTCAAGTAGGGAACTTTCAAATATGTTCAACAAGACTCTGCCCTTCAACAACTAATATAATTGAGAACCCGTCCTAAAGCAATAAATAATAAAATATTTTAGAAAATATATAAAAAAAGTGTATCAAATCACCTGAAATTCATTCATTAAAAGTTGCAATTAAAATTGTGTTTATGAGAAATAAAAATAACGTTGATAGAAAGCCCTTCACGCATGGAATCTTTTTTCTGGTTTTCTTGAAACCATGTGAAATTACTATCATAACTTAACATCTTTTTTTCACATTTTGGTGAAAATGAAAACGTCTGCGCCGCAATGGTGAATAATTGAATTGTGTAAGCATACCCTCTATAAGACTTTCCAAATACGTCGATATGCAAACCAAATATGGTGTTGCTCAACTCGAATCTTGGAAGTGTCTTGTGATCATTATAAACAACTTATGGGCACCTTGATTTGGTTTTACGCCATTTTGCGGTGCGGAGAATCCACGTGTCCTACTTGAAATGGTCATTGGGTAATCCTACAATCATAGCGATGTTGTTTTTTTAAAGTCAGCTTGCATCCTTTCCAACAACATACAATTGAAGTATTTCAGAAAAAGTATAGACAACAGTAACTTACCAAAAATTTTTCTAAAACTGTAAATATAAATTTTAGCAGTGCCCATTGTGCTCTCTTATGTTTCCTCTTTTTGAGCTATATTTGCATCCGTGGAATATTTGTAATTCTGTTTAATTTATTTTTCATTGGGGTATTTTTTAAATGTCAAAATTGGCTTAATTTTACTATCTGGAATACTACAAACCACACTAACAAAAAAGCGTCTTGGATTGACAAGCCTCGAAAGATTAATTAAAAATTAAACCCTCGTCTACCTGACCATTTTTGTAACAAAACTCCCGAAGGGGGGGTGGTTACCACCCCCCTGTGATTTGCGCATTACTGAACACCCATTCCTGCAATTTTGGTCCAAAGGATAGCTTAGAGTTTTCTTCTTTCCAGTCCATAGAAATAAGTACCAACAATCCCCATTATGACATCACTTTGATGTCATATGTTGAGGGAAAGTCCGAAAATACTGAATAAGGGTGGAAAATGTATATTTTTCAATTTTAGTGACTCAAACACCTTGTTATAGTGCTAAAATGCTCTGCAATAACTACGTCCTTTCCCCATCAAATAGAGCCACAAACCCGCATGAAATTAGATATTTCATTTTGCGAAAATTGAATTTTTCACTGTGTATGTCTATGGAAATTTGCAGTTTTGCTGACATGCTAACTTTATGATGTCATTTGAAGTAATGCTATGCATTTTGGTACTCATTTTGGTGTCAATGGAAAGAGGAGGACCTAAGCTATCTATTTGTACCAAAATCAGTGTCTGTGATATTCCTGTTTTGTGTTTAGGCATGTTGGTACTCTCTTCCGAAGGGGGGTTGGGTTACCACCCGCCCCATCCATCACTTTGGATCACCCTTGTTCTTACCTATATCCCCGTTGGCTGTTTGTTTTTGGATTAAAGGAGCAGAACATGTCATTTGACCATTACTTCAATAATTTTTGGCACCTAAAAAGGGGGTTTTAGAAAAGCGGGGAAAAAACCTGAAGGGAGGGGTGTAACCACTCGCCTCCCTTCGTAGACGAGGTTAAGATATCTTCACCAGGTTCTCCCCTCCATATTACCATTTCTTCCCAACTGTCTCCTACTTTCAGCTTGCATTCTTGGCCCATGCCATACCGCAGTCGACTCATGGAGGAGTAGCTTGACAATGGTGTAAGATATAGACAATAACTTGAAAAGGACGCTGGCAGTATATCAGCAACTTCTCAAAATCGCAGGGTAGACGCCACATATTTTTATCAATCTAAATATCTGGAAAATATATGATACCCATGTACAGTGTATAAGACAATGTTAAGTATTTCCCACCTTAATGCAGAATCTAATATAAAGTACATAATGGTTAGAAATACTAAGAATAATGTACACTAATTGCTATTGTTGATTTGCAAGTATGCAGAGTTCACCGACCTCTGAATGTTATAAAATGAATGTATCTTCGATATTCAGGGTTCAAAATAATTATCCAAATCATTAGTAATGGAGTCAGGAACTCTCAAACCAGTGGTCGCAACTGCATATAAACTCTATGTTTGGGAATCCTTTTGACAAGACAGATAATTTGGCATACTTTTCAATGTGATTGGGACGTTTTTCAAATTTTTGACCCTTACTTGACCTTAAAATTTGATAGACTCACTCTGGTCATATAATCTTTGACATAACAAACGTGTGTGTTTGTTGTTGCGTGTACTGCGTCTACGTGCAACACAATGGTGCGCCATTTGGCGGGGAAGCGGGTGCACGTTCTAAACTGTCCAAGAATATGAGCGAGTTAACATCCAGCAGTAACTAGAGGGGTTTATACTAATTACTAATGGTGTTAAACCTTTTAACCTTTTTTTCTAGTGGGAATGAACTAACCCCTCCTTAATAAAGACCCCGATGATATTCTGCCCTGCTGCCTTGCAGTGTATTGCTGTTTGGACGGATTGCTGGGGAAACAAAATTATGTAGCACTTCTACAGTGAATTGGGAATTTGAGTGAGAACCTCTGGAAATCATGTTTAATTAAAGTTTGCATATTTAGTACATGGATCAATGGTTTCTGTAATCAGACATCTACAGCTTGTAGATTAACATTTCCACTGTAATCCAACACTGTATAGTTGGATGGTCATATTTGAAAAGTTTGGCATTCTGTACAGGTGTCCTGTTGCAGCTGTAGTTGCATTGCAGATCACAAAGCACCATCAGCTGGTGTGGGTGAATTTGAAAATCAACAAGGTAAATTTTAAACTAAATGCCACAGTAATTGTTAAATATATATTAAAACTTAAGAAGAGTAACACACATCATAGTCCATATTTTCACTGTAAAATTTCATTTACACAAACTTTTTTTGTTGAATTGAAATGAGTTGATCCAGCATTTTCTAAATCTGAGAACGGGAAGTTATCCCATGGAGTTATTATAGTAAACTGGGGTGGAAACTCACTGGTAACCTATTGTACACAGCGCGTTTCGAGTGTTAATGGGCGCCTATTGTCCGGAAACTAAACTCAAGTGGTTTGAAGTGGATTCAATCGATCGGTCTTCACCTGGAAATCGCTGCCCGAAATGTTAACAGAGATCCTGCACACACACACACAAGCAATTATTTTTTTAGCAAATGAAGAGAATGTGCATATGATTTTAACGTAATTAAGATCAAACGAAGAGCACTGCATGATAATCTGATGAAATTATGAGCACCCATTGGCACGATCTGTAGGTGAAATGCGTAACTTGCCTAGATTTTTCGTATCACCTCTCGACATTAGTCGGAATATCACAGCACGACTTGCAGCTCAAGCCATGGCCCATGTGTTAAAAATGCTGAGCGATGATCCCTGGCTGAAAATTTTGTTACTTTTCAGCTCATAGTCATGACCATTTTAAAACCATCGTCAACTTTTTTATCGTTAAGTTGCAATATCTGTTAAGATTTTAAACAATTTATCGTAACAGGCCTAAATGTTCTGTTGAATCAAAGTTCACACCAACGGGCAGCCGGTCTAATGCGTGTTCGATCGCCATGCTGTCTGGTGTTTTTTTTTCCATTTTACAAATCACAAATAAATACGAAAATTACATATTTGAGCAATTATACCTACGTTATCATTTATTTCGATGTCAAATCTAGGTTTGTAATTTTTTTAAAGGATTTTAAAAAAAATACTTTGACTTATTTACTGTTTATTTATTTTGGTTTACTTCTAATTAACATATAAATGAATGTTGTTTGGACCAGTCCATTTGATACATGGGGTGTGAAACATAGTAAATGCTCAGTCAGAAAATTTTAAAAAATGAATTCAAAGGTTGTACAATCATCTTTTATCTCATATTTACTCAAACAAAACAAATTTGGTGACAGCAGATAGATAAAAATCGGATAACACCTGCAATGAGATGCATGTATTGTGGGTTTTTAGCAAGCCTTTACCCGTATCGGCAGATCCTTCAACCAGGCTGCTATCAGAATATGGCGATTTCCATGAAAATTAATTGGCAGATTGTTCAGTCAGGCTGCTGATCAAAATGGGGATTTTACTTGATTTTTACTCAATTTAGCGGCAGATTTTAACCAAAATTAAGCAACTGTAAAAGCATAGCTCAATTTTATTTACAGGGAAAATCATTCATAAATTTTAGTGTGGCCTAAATTCTTTCTAACGAAATCATGAAGTTTGCGGGTCAATATGAATATGTTGTAACAGCAGTTTGTTTACATTTTCTCTGGTTTTTATTTTAACATTTTCAAGTTATTTTAATGGGACAACGGGCTCCTTCCCGCTCCCAAAAAACATGCATTTTATGCCTATCCCGCGTTTCGTAGGCCACCGTGAATTGCAACTCCATATGCCCGGCGTACATCTCTGTGCATGATCATATTTTGGTTGGGAAACTCAGTAAACAAATCGCCATATCTCAGCTGTACGGCATTGTACGGAAGTAAATGACACACCAATCTAGAGCGTAAACATCCATCTTTTATTTTAAAATAAAACATAATGCAACAAAGGGCAATTCTATTAATTAATTATTATTATATTAATTGCGATTACACAAAAAGGTAACAAGAAATTCGCAAAAACGTAGCTTAGCGGTAGAAAATCACACGGAGCCGAGTCTGGTATCTTTGGAAAGCTGCCGAATTGAGCAGTCACGCCATGGTATTTTCACATGTACAGTGTATACAGACAGGCTAATAAGGTGAGTTGTTTGTCTGGAGATCATAACGACAAGTTCCTGGTTTCAAAGGCGGTCAAGGAAGGTCACTCTATACTAGCTCATTACCATATCGACTCCAAGCCACTTGAGGCGATTAAGCCGAAACGCGCTGTGGTTGAAAGCTGCCCGACATGACGACAGATAATAGATGTGAAGTGTGTTAGCTTTTGACTACTGAAAGGATGCACTTGAGAATATTGATGGAAATTTGAAGTTTCTACTCCAGTTTACTATAATAACTCCATGGTTATCCACATAACTAAATTTTCAGTTTTGGGGATATCTGTGTACTTACTATATAAGCTCCTCAGAAAAAAATGTATTAATTTTAATTGTACATCTTTTTAACTTTTCTCAGAATTTGAATGTTCCTGGATTGAAACAGGATAAAATTAATAAAAGGTACATCGAAACCTTAACAGATTTTGCACAATCATTCCTTAAAGTACTTGTTAGGTATTGACTGTTTTAAATATGTGAAATTCTTCACAAATTTCCAAAAGCCACCCCAACTCCTAAAAAGAGATAAAAAAAGGGACAAAAAATAGATCAGAGCGAGCCAAAATTAGGAAATTAGCGGTTTAAATGCTAAATGCTATTTAGTCGATAGAAAGGTTAACATTTCGGTAAAAAGTCCACTTTTCTCAAATTCTCTCTCCCCCCCCTTTTTAACTTTGGGGAAAATTCCCCTTTTGGAAAAAAAAACTCGCCTCTCCCTGAAAAAAATCCTGGTTATGGGCCTGGGTCTCAAATATATAATTAAGGGCCAAATTTGTTATGATTTTAATTTCTAAATTGTACAGAATTTCTGGTGAGAAATCAAAAATTCTAAAGCAGTCAATATATATTTTGTAAATACACTATTTCTGTGAAAACTAAGTGCACGAGTTGTTTAGTTTTGGAGTTCTTGTGTTTCAAAGATTGTTTTAAATGACCACTATTGGCTAACATGGATTTCTAATTTGAATAATTTATATAAAATGTACTGGAAATGATTTTGTTGATATTGTTGATTTTCATGCACAAAATGCAAAATTAAAATAACAAGGTTTTTTAAAAAAACCATTATAATATAATTTTTTAAAATTAGAGAATAAAGGTATGATTTGGGGAACTGGTACTCTCTTTATGACGAATTGAACCCAAGGCGATACCATTATTTTAAGTGGAAGAACGAGGCCGGAGGCCGAGTTGTTCCACGCAAAAATAATGGTGTCGCCGGGTTCAATTTGTCGTAAAGAGAGTACCGGTTCCCAAAATCATACCTTTATTCTCATTCTTAAACAGCTTTATCATTTAACCCAATTTCGAGATGCTTTACGGCTTAAATACAACAAGAAAGGACTGCCACCACCCAGTGACAACAATCGAACAACCCATTGAACGCAACGATCATACGCAACGAGACGCAATGTTGGCAGGCGCGCGCGAACGTAGAAAACGCAGTATGACGCGAGCTCTTCAACCTAAAAATAACTTCAAAGCAGCGCGAACTACCTGGGGTCAATTAATCAAATTGAACCGAGGCATCAGCCAATGAAATTGTTACATTATCACAGCGTTAAGAATAATTATATGGGTATTTGCTCCCTTAACATGAATCCGCATCATTCCGTACAAAGTTGAATTAATGTAATACATTTATATGTATTTTAGTGTGCATTTATTTATGCTGCACAAATGAGACGAATATACCTAACAGATATTCGAAGCAAAGCTGTACGTCCATTGTGAACATGGTAGAGCGGATAGAACCAAGTAGGGTTCGGCTTGCAAGGGACTTGGCCGCACGATGGCGCTGTAAGCACCTTAACTTTTCTATGAGCGAGGTGTATCCGGCAAATCAGGCAATTACCCATTTTGTGCTTCATTATGACCTAACGTGAATATAAGTGTTCTTAGGACCGGATCACCTTAACATGGATGGTTTGCCAGGTCACCCATAACTTCAGTTTACATAGAATTAAGTCAAAATAAAATGAAATGTGTCAATTCGATCCCATTCTGTTAAAGAACCCTATCACCTTTCATACAGCCCTCCATACCTTTCTGCCTCTACTTTCAATAACCGTTTGAGAAATAAACTGGTCCAAATTTGTTTTCAATTTTTGTGATATTTAAAGAGAAAATACACATTTTAGTTAAATCAGTCTATGTTTGAAGATATCCAAGAAAGGTTCATAATACATTTAAGTTGAGCAATTCTACCTATAGTCGACAAATGAGCCGGTACAAAAAATGGGGATCATTTAAAGTTTCCATGGCTTATATGCCTACATACATACATACATACATGCATAAATAATACCTAAATTGTGCCTATCAAACGCAAAATCAAAAGCCGCAATACAAACTACTGCCGAAGCAGGAAAATACAACAAGAGGAAATAGAAACAAGAAAAACTTATACATCACGAGAAAACAAATAAGATTAAGCAGCTTTTTGAAAGTAAAAATGGAACGGGTTCTTTGATATGGATGGGAATATTATTCCAAAAGTTGTGGACCAGCGACTGTGGAGAAGCTCTGTCACCAAAACCACCTTTGTTCTAGGACTGTGGAGTATGGTTAAATAACAGCAGATGACCGTAGCTAACGCTTGGAATGTGTATGGTGAAAATAATATCGAAGAAATGTTATTTTGGTGCAGGGTTCATTGACACAATGATACATTAATAACTAATAATTTGAACAGACCGTTGATGACAGGGAGCCAATGGAAGCTAGTCAAGTAAGGGATAGTGCTCCCTCCTCCTGACCCGACAGATCAACTGCCGCCTTGTTCTGATTTCTGCAGAACTTTAATTGGCCAACTGTGATGCCATAGAGGGTGAAGTGCCATAGTCAAGACGAGACGTAACCAGAGATCGGACAATATGGTGGCAGATGTCATGGTATAAAATTACGAATACGACGATTTCCTACGCTGGTAATTTAAGGGTGCCGACCCATAGTCCCCGACTTGAGTATTCATCGAACATACAATGTCCATTATAATACAAGATTTTGACAACAGTGTTGCCAACCAGTAGAAGAAAGAGAAGGGTATTAAAACTGAAATTAGTCTCAGTAACCCCAATTAACTAAGAATTCAGTTTTCTCCATATTCAGTTTTAACTTGTTGATATTCATCAGTTTTGAATTCAGTAATACACAATTCAATTGTTATAAGTGCATTAAAAACTAGAACATTCCCTGGTTAGGCAGGGTAAATGATGTATAAATTTGTGTGTCGTCTGCGTATATGGAAAGAGAGATTGTAGTTCGAATTATATCACCAAGAGGCGAGATATGTGGTCAAAAAATTAATGGCCCATGTTGACCTTGGGGCACAACCAACAACCAACGAAAACAATCAGAAAATGGATTGGTAATTGACAACAATACATTAGATGCAAAAGTCATGGAGTAACTAAACTGTGTATTCAAGGCTTTTGACCAATAACACGCACGTGTGAGACATAATTGATTTAAAAAATAGCCCGCCAAACTTCAAATTTGGGGTTATACATTGAAATATATTGAATAACGAGTACTCTCTCGATCAGCGAGGGAAATCGGTGAATTAACATAACAATACCGTACCAGACACTGGACGCTGCAAAACAATCCATTGATTACATGCCTTGAATCTCTTTTAGGTAGATTCGTCTCAGGCACAAATGACACAAATTCTGCACTTGGTGGGAATAATTTAAACTATGGTGTGTGTAGTTCATGAAAGTTTAAAGGGGGAAGTCATATCACTGTTAACATAAAGTGCTTGATTTTGAAAAATCATCTTGTTTAAATTCCTTGAATTGAAAGGGGAATTAACTGCAGATAACAATATCATTCCCTCTTAATACTAGTTGAAACAAGCAGAACCAAGCACATATCAAGCTAAAGCAAGTTAAAGCAAGCTATAAAATAACCAAGCACTTGAACAACAATAGAACCACTTGAGGGCACTCATGTGAAGTACTTAGCTTCAAAGTGCTTGTTTATCAAGTGGTTTTGCTTGTTTCTTTATTGTTTGAGTTTGCTTTGGAATGTTATAGCTTGGTTCTGGTTTGATTTTAGCTTGTCTTGGAATAGGTTTTATTGTCAGTTATGTTAATTCCCCTTTCAACAAGAGGATTAGAGAACAAGACATTTTTTTTCACAATCAAGCATTTTAGTTAGCATTGTCAATTGCATTTGAGCTCACCTATGTAATGCTATTTGTGAGAACAGGCCCGTAACCAGGATCTTTTTTAGGGGAGGGGAAACGTTTTTCAAAAGGGGACCTTTTTCGCCGAATTCGCCCCTCCCCAAAAGGGGCGGTGATTTTGACAAAAGTGGACTTTTTTTACCAAAATTTTAACCTTTTCTCGACTAAATAGCATAAAAAAACATGAATTTTGGATAGCTCCACTTGCAAAATTGATTTATGGGACCTTTTTGAGCCATTTTCAGGGTGTTTTGGAGACTTGGATTTGGGGGGCATCCACCCACCTCGCCCCTCCCCTGGTTACGGGCCTTTGTGAGAGTGGTCGATACACTGCAATTTCATCACATAGCATCCGCTAACAGCATTTTACTACCCGATGGAGGACAACGATGTCACTCCGGCACTTAAATCTGCAAGCTTTCTTCAAAGTAGGTAATAAGTGCTATGCAGTGAATTCAAAGGTTGGAACTTTGCTTCAAAAATTGTACACCAACTACAGTGTAGTCCCCATGCACAACAATGATGGCGGCTCACTAATGTAAGAGTTCCCTTTTGACTTCCTTAGTGTAGTTATTAGGTAGATAGTATTCAAGATTGTTTTTCCGCATTTATTCCAATTGTATTATGCTATATAAACTATTAACAGTATTGTATTAATAATGGCAAGGTGTTTATTTAATGATTATGTATATGATTTGATTGTACCAAATCAGGCCTTTAATCCGAGAAAATTACAATATTTTCTAACTGTGATATTGGGTATTGTGCCTGGTAATTCCTCAATCTTAATATATATTCATGTCTAATACAATTTCTATAAAGCAATTTTTTTTTTTTTTTTTTTTTACACTGCAATTTCATCACATAGCATCCGCTAACAGCATTTTACTACCCGATGGAGGACAACGATGTCACTCCGGCACTTAAATCTGCAAGCTTTCTTCAAAGTAGGTAATAAGTGCTATGCAGTGAATTCAAAGGTTGGAACTTTGCTTCAAAAATTGTACACCAACTACAGTGTAGTCCCCATGCACAACAATGATGGCGGCTCACTAATGTAAGAGTTCCCTTTTGACTTCCTTAGTGTAGTTATTAGGTAGATAGTATTCAAGATTGTTTTTCCGCATTTATTCCAATTGTATTATGCTATATAAAACTATTAACAGTATTGTATTAATAATGGCAAGGTGTTTATTTAATGATTATGTATATGATTTGATTGTACCAAATCAGGCCTTTAATCCGAGAAAATTACAATATTTTTTACGTGAATTGGTATTGTTGCCTGGTATTCCTCAAATTAATATATATTCTGTCTATCAATTTCTAAACAACAGCAAATGGTGTTTCTCTTTGCATTGGGCAAAGGTGGGGCATCTTTTTATAAATAATTGTAACCTGTTTGCGTTACACATACTTGGGGAACGCCACTCGGGGCGAGGTTCAACTTGATTATTTGGTACTGACAGCGGAAAAGTACTTGTAACGTATTGTGTGTAATAAATGCCCCCTCTAAGAAATGCCCCTCGTTTTTTTTTTTTGTGACCAGATGTTCCTTAAAATACCAAAAAATATGCCATACATGCAAATATGTACTGATAATTACCACTAGTGATTGCAAAAAATTAACACCCCCTCTGTGAAAAAATTACATGCCCCCTTGGTGTTTATTATTGACAATAAGATATGATTTGTTAGAAAAAAATGAAAAATTGGAACACATGTGAGTGTGGACTGCATGAGCCAGGAGGAACATTGCATGCACCTCATTTTGCGATGCGTGATTGGTCGAGGAATGCGGCGAACCTCCGCGTAGCTT
The DNA here is from genome assembly GCA_023653785.1 of Ophioderma brevispina. NCBI lineage: Eukaryota > Metazoa > Echinodermata > Ophiuroidea > Amphilepidida > Ophiodermatidae > Ophioderma > Ophioderma brevispina. Next base: position 14,835 of record JAMKCH010084822.1, read on the forward strand.
GTTGCGCTTCATGAGGTGTGCGTATCTCCTGTCCAAGTAATTTTTAATCCACATAGTATATTGGTCGAAGAATGCGGTGAACCTCTGCGTAGCTTGCTGCGCTTCCATGAGGTGTGCATATCTCCTGTCCAAGTAATTCTTAATCCACTGTAGTATATATGATGTAATCAAGCTAAATAAATTTGATAAATTATGTTAACAATTTTGAGGCCTAAAAATTGTTTGTTTGGCCTAAGTCTGAGACTAGAAGAGAATGACTAGTCATTGTTTTAAAATATATATATATAGAATGGAGTGCAAACCAATTTAAGCCTCAAGATCATAATCCTATCAATGGAGTTAATTCTTGCTGGGGATGACATTTTACCTTTCTGTAACATGTTTTAGGGTTCAAAGGTCAAAATAGATAAGAAGCATGCTAAAGAAATACCTCATTGAAATTTATTTTCATTTCGGCATCAAAATATACAAGCATGTACACCATCTTGCAGAAAATAAACCTCCCCCACTCCAAAAAATAAACAACCAACCACACAAACAAAATATATTAATTAAAATGATATAACCAATAACATATAAGAGTCCAAAAATCAGTAACGCTTGCCATCCAGGTTCAGCATGTATTATCCATACAATATATAATGTTGAAAAAAAGTGAATGGTGACCAACTCTGCCACATGTAGTTACAAGGTAAAAAGGTCAAAGAAGGTCACTTGTGTTCAAATGACAATCACATAGTGTCATTTTCAAATGACAATCACATAGTGTCATTGAAAGCTTGGAAAGCTCCATAGTCCCCTCTGACCATTGGACCTATTTGTTGTGGGGTCAAAATAAGGTCAGTTTGAATATGAAAGCATTTTCAATCTATAAAACACTACTTCTGCACCACTCCTGAGGATGAGCCTGAACTTTGAGGTTTAATTTTCTGTTGTCGACATAAGTCAATGGCAAGATTACTATTTGATGCATCCTGCATTCTCAATAGGAGTGTCGTGGAGTGCCAAATTGTGTGAACATGTATTGACTATGGAATAAATCGCTATCTCATCTTAGTGGCTCTGTATGCTGCAGTTCAACGCCACGCTCCACAGATGCTCTCACAATCCTTAGCAAGTTCTGCAAGTTTGTTAAAAATTGGAAACATGTTAAGGTGGCTAATATATTTTTGCTCACAGGTTTGGCCAACAAATCTCTTTTTTAGTTAGGTCTCAAGTAAGGAAACTTTTGCAGGGGTATGTACATATAGTATTGGAAAGGAATTGCTGTAATTTCATTTTAAGTTCAATGTTAGAAGTGTGCTTAATCTTAATGTACCTCAAACCAAATTACCCCAAGTCAAAAGGCTTGCATCATCATTTGGTAATTGGTGTGTTGAATAGTTTTGCAACCAGCACCATATTCTATGAAGTGTCAATTATGAGCCAATATAATACACACAATTACTGTTCATGTAAAATGAGTATTGGTTTTCAAATTTAGAAATCATGTTTGTGACAAGGTCTTTAATATTAAATAAGGAAAATGGTTGTGATCATAGGTACCCCTTTAAACACACCTTGTTAATAAGGAATATACCTTTTTGACTTAGGGCATTTTTCAAGAAGCCATCTTTCATTTCATCTTATGATCACAACAGTGCTGGGCTAGAAAGAGCTAGTCTGCATTTTAATCTGAAGAGACATCTAGTGTCAAAGGGAACACGGATCCCTAGTTTTCCATTATTAAATTTTTTGCATGGACCAGTCATGGCACCTTTAAATCAATGTTTATAAAGAGCATTAGTTTTCCTAAAAGACCATTTTTTGTAATTTGACCACCACACACTATGCACTACAGTTACAATAGCTCATACACCCAAGGGACACAGTTCAGGGGTTGTACTTGTACTACATTGACATGAACTGACCCTGTAAAATGATCCTTGGTATCATATGTCCTATCCCCAAGGCATTAATTCATATTCTGCCGCCACATGGAATCCTTCAGCATGCAGTTTTTTCCGTTCAGACTGTCGAATTCATAGGTGGTGGCACAATACTAAATTCTTTCCCATACCCACAAACCAGGGGGGTATATTTCTAAATCATTGGTGATGAAAACTACTGAACTGTTCAAGGGATTGAGCTTTTACTAGTCTCTAGTGAATGGTTTGATTGTTTGATTGGTTAGATGAGTTGATAGCCAATCGGAGACCTGGTACACGTTTTTAAAGGTCGTCATACTCGACAGGAAACGACTACACACAAAATTAAGGGGATCAAACTGGAGAACTTGTAACTTAATTTCAAGGTGCGTGTAACCACATTTAATCTTTCTTCATGTGCACTGAACTGGATCCAATATGCTTCTTCGTTCAGAGACTCGCGAATTGTAATCAAGTATCACCATTAACATCTGGTAGTTTTCAAAGTATTTATCAATAAGTCAATCAACAGTTTGTATCCTTTATTTTTCTGTTGTAATCAGGTCTCATTTGGTTGGTTACCCAGAGGGATGTATCATGTTATATTCATGTAATGATCCAATTCAGAGTATTGTAAGAAGGTGACAGTGTTCATAGGGTTAGGAAATCAATGGATTTCATGAAGCTGTTTTATCATGTATCTTAGGTAATCTCATCAAGAAGTTTAACTTCTGTTGTTAATTTGTTGGAATCAGGGTCAAGTTGTGCACTGAATGTGCTCTGTGCTGTTACCAATCACCCAAATGATTGAAAGCTCTGAGCTCATTCAGTGAGCCACTTTGACGTGTTTGGGCTCTCAATATATGGATTAATGGTGATGCATGTGTACAAATTAAAAGCATGTCTAGAGAATTTTAATGGCAATCATTAAAATATATAGGAGATACTCTTTCTAACAAATTAATAAAACCAAGACTAGGAATACCTAGTGTAGCTGGTCCCACATTTTAAGGTGCACATTAGTTTTGCTTAGGATGTCGGGTAATTTTGGAAGGAATGGGTGTTGTAATAACAGTATCACAGTACACTTTTAAGAAACAGTGACCTATAATGCACCTTAACCCAGGTATGATCAGAAATGCACCGTACATGCATTAATAGAGTGCGCTAAGATAATCCGACATTTAATTCATTTTTGGACAGTGCCAGAGTGATAATAATGTAATAGGTCAGGTACTAACCTATAGCCAGGATATGTAATATCAGGAGTGTATCAAACATATGTATAGAAGATTGCAAGAATAAATGAAATTACTCAAGGAGCAGTTTTGGGGAAGAACAGTTTTGAAGGAAAATGCATGTGGATATTTTTGTCATTTCTGCAGTTGTTTATTATCACTATATTGTAAAATAAGAGTAAAAGGAAAAAAATGGATTATGGAAAGAGTAAAAGTAACCAGTGGATTATTTGTTCACACGGGTATTATAATTCCATTTTTCTATTTATAAAAACTGTATTTGCACCACTTAATCAATTTTGATGCATTGAATTGGGGAAAAAATGTGTAAACTGTAATGTTTATTTGTGTAAATTTCCAATGGTATATTTTTACATATTGAATGATTCTAACCTGGTGCTAACACATACCTCGCCTTATAGTCTGATTTTTTTATTTGTGTCTTCAATTCTCTTATTGAGGTATGGTGTTCACTTGAGGCGATGGGTTGATACCAAAATTAAAAGCCAAAGATATGTGTAGTATGTATTGACATTGTTTTAGGTAAATCTTACTTTTATGCAGTAAAAGCTTCAAAAATTTGGTATAACTGTTTTTTTTAACATTAATTTTTAAATTACATGATCCCTTTTGAGTTTTACATCAGCAAATCCAATGTTTTGATCAATCATCATGGGTGCCTTGTCTATGTTGTAGAAGGTGGCAAAATTTGCTAAATTCAAAGACTTAAATGGCTTTGCCTGTATATTTGGTGGTTTTGGTGCCATCACACCCGTTTAATTCAATCTAACCCGACATCACTCTCTTGAGATGGTGTGGCGATAATAGCCCACTCTCCTATTTTATGCTACATGGCATAAACACATGTTTCGTCATGTTCATCAATAGGTTACTTATAACTGGTTCACATCAATAAATGGAATTAAATCTTGGTGAATGCAGCGATCTTCCAGGTGAAGCCATGCAAGATGTGGCCAAAAAATCAATCCACGCGCCACATCAAGTGGATTTATTTTCCTTGATAAACACGTGCAACCTCTCAACACGAATAGAATTGCCGAAAAACTTTTAATGAACTGACTGAATAAAAATCACACTGTAACACTTGTTCTCTTCATAGGAATAAATACCACTGTACATTATTCAATAGATCATTTCCAGTCCAGCTTTGTTTTGAAGCACAGGTCCAATGTATTGATTGTATCTTTTCTGCCTCTTTGTTGAATAACTGCCAAGGACAGCGTTCAAGCTTTGCTTACCTTTAGTCGGACACGGTGTGAAAAAATATTTAGGGGTGAACCGTCAAAGTCTGACTACTTATGTTTCTAAGGGTAAGATCATATATTTTCAGATTTTGGCATTAAAACCCCATATTCTTTCTTCAGTTATTTTGAGAAAATATTCATTTTGTGGCCAATTTTAGCCAAAACTGGCCGTTTTTGGGTGACAAAAATGGGTGACTTGGCTATTTCCTCCTGTGAGGGTATGACATGACATCATGCTCCAGAGCAATCTTTTTCACTCGTCTCATAGAGGTCTCTAGTCATTATTATGTTTGCGCTTTATTCCGTAATGTTTTAAACTGAAGTATTACAAAAGAACGACTTCCTGCCGCTCGGATTGCGTGGCGTTTGTCTGTGTCTGCGCTCGTCTTGTATCTAAAGGTCGTGGGTCGATCCCACTCCAGGAAGCAAATTCTTTATGTTTTATTTGTATTTTAGAGGTTGGAAGATTGGAATCATAAAAACATCAAGTTGTGGCTTGAAGTATAAAATATGAATAGCTGCCTTATGAGATCAAAAGACTGGTCATGGTCCTGGAGCATGAATTTCGGGCCAGAATCTCCGACGGGCGTATATGTTACGCCCTATCCCCGAACAGTCGGGAGGGTGTGAAAAACTAATGGCCTTCGCAAAAAAAATAAGTCCTGCAACTGTAGGTTTAAGCTAACAAATATAAACTTGCTATAGCCACGACCGCCTCTCTAGAGTCAAGTTTATTTTGTTTAGCCCTGATAGTCCCAGTTTTGAAGGACTTATTTTTTTTTTGCGGCCGATTTTCTTTTTTTGCTCAAATTTCAAAATAGATCGAAATACACTTTTTGTTTATTTTGAAAAAAATTAAAAATATTAAAATTATGCATTTTTTATTTCAGGTCAGTTTCTACACAAAAGTTCACCCTAGAACCTGGGATTTGGGTAGGATATCTTTCCCTTTAAGTTTCCACCATTCTGTCCACCAACGTAAGTCAAAGCTTGAACGCTGTCCAAGTACATCTCTTCATGTGAATGCAAGAAGGTCGTAGTCAATAGCTGGCGTGATGCATCCATGTGTGCTGCCATGTACTTTAGATGACTTTTAATTTTCCTTCTTTGACGTCAGTGGGCTCTTGAAATTGTCTCATGTGCCTGTGTTGCCGAACATTTCAGGAGCACTGACCAAAGGACTTTCTATTAGTAATGTTGATGGAATTTCTAACTAAAACTAATAGGTAGCTCTTGCACTTATGACCTTCTTGTACTCACATGTTGATCTTTGTCACATCATCTCTATGGTCAGGTACATTCGAAAATGTTCCTTTACTTTGTATAAATGGAATTTTCAATTGCTAATGTTCGGGGAAAAAAAGTAACTCGAAGACCCCGTGCATACACATCAGACATTATGATTCTGTAATTTCTGTGCCCTATGATTGAAATTGCAAGAGTATCATATATAATATATACAATTGTAACCTTGTAAGCTATTGGGAAAGATTATTTTCTTACAAGAGACAAAATAATGATTCTGTTTTGTTATTGTAAAATATTAATTGGTTAGCACAATAGTGAGACTCGTGACATCGACAGGTAACACGAATTAGAATTTATTTATGCAATATATGCAACTGTGCTTGAATGTAAATTCTTTTTTCACAGATCGTCGAACAAAAGAATTAAACGTTTCACACAGGTGTATGTTGTCTTGCATAAATGACGGCTTTAAGTTGTATTTGTGAAGACAATTTCCACAAACATACATGTAATGGTAGAGTACCCTTCGTGAAAATGACCTATTAATTTACATTTAAAGTTAACTCACCCACTTTAAGTCCCATGGAATATGGCGTGTTAATGTTCAATGATGGTTCCAGGTTTTATAAATGGCCATAATTTACATGGCCAGAGTGTATCTGATAACTTGATAGTATGTTTTGACCTTTCTTTTGGCTAGAATGTTTCACATTCATCCCATGTAATATAACTTCTAGTATTTACATTGCCTGACAACCTTGTGTGCATGGACCTTTGGAATGGGCACTCTTACTTCTTTAGTAACATTGGCATTGTGTGTCATCATGCAAGCGTGCTTGGTGCTGCAATAGATGTCTTGGACTCTGCGCATAAGATAGTGGGTTCAAATCCTCAAATAGCTGAGTGTGTTACACCCTTGGAGAAGAGGTTTCATTTTTTTGGAGGGCTTTTCCCCCCAGCAACATAACACAAAGGAGTCTGATCCAATTGTTAAGCACACCACCCATTTTAATATACCTATACCTTTACCATGCACATAAGTTTGTGTCCTTAGGGACAGGAATGGAGACATATAAATAATTTTCACTCAAAAATGCTGATCATACCGTGTACTTTATATCACAAATGTTTTCTCATTTTACGGGTTGTATTCTAACTTGGCATTCATTGAAAACATATGACTTTCAAATAATTTAATACCAAGTAATCTGTAAGTACCAATGTATGATCTATTTATGTAACATTGTGCTGTTGTTGAAACTTGCAAATATTTTTTAAGGTTGTTGATTTCAATCCAGTCACTGTATATCTTGATGGGGAAGAAATAGAAAAAAATACTCAAGGCATTTCAATTTCAAAATGTCTAGTTACAAGTCATGTTTGATGCAGCTCTGCTGGTTTCACCAAATATTTAATGATTTCTGTATTCTAAATGAGGCAGTGTGATTTCTGTATTCCAAATGAGGCAGTGTTTTTACAATGTGGTAACTGTCTAAATTGTCTTTCATTGTAGAAAAAAGCATGAAATCTTTAATATAAATATGCCAATAGTGCTTATACATTCAAGTCAGTGACGTCAGGGTATTTTGCAGTGAACGCAGCATGAAAACGCGGGCGTTGATTCAAAGCTATGGCATACCCACGAGCGCGTATAAAGGCGGCACAAAAAAAAAAAAAAAAAAAATAGCTGAGTGTGTTACACCCTTGGAGAAGAGGTTTCATTTTTTTGGAGGGCTTTTCCCCCCAGCAACATAACACAAAGGAGTCTGATCCAATTGTTAAGCACACCACCCATTTTAATATACCTATACCTTTACCATGCACATAAGTTTGTGTCCTTAGGGACAGGAATGGAGACATATAAATAATTTTCACTCAAAAATGCTGATCATACCGTGTACTTTATATCACAAATGTTTTCTCATTTTACGGGTTGTATTCTAACTTGGCATCTCTTGATTGAAAACATATGACTTTCAAATAATTTAATACCAAGTAATCTGTAAGTACCAATGTATGATCTATTTATGTAACATTGTGCTGTTGTTGAAACTTGCTACTCCATGTCACCTCTGCATTTTTTAATATGAATAATTAGTCTGTAAGGGAATATCAACAAAAACTTGCACAACAACTCAGTGCTTTTCAAGTGTTATGAGGAGTCACTCAAATTTATGGTAAAGATGATTCCTTTTCATATATATTTTTTAAGGTTGTTGATTTCAATCCAGTCACTGTATATCTTGATGGGGAAGAAATAGAAAAAAATACTCAAGGCATTTCAATTTCAAAATGTCTAGTTACAAGTCATGTTTGATGCAGCTCTGCTGGTTTCACCAAACATTTAATGATTTCTGTATTCTAAATGACGCAGTGGATTTCTGTATTCCAAATGAGGCAGTGTTTTTACAATGTGGTAACTGTCTAAATTGTCTTTCATTGTAGAAAAAAGCGTGAAATCTTTAATATAAATATGCCAATAGTGCTTATACATTCAAGTCAGTGACGTCAGGGTATTTTGCAGTGAACGCAGCATGAAAACGCGGGCGTTGATTCAAAGCTATGGCATACCCACGAGCGCGTATAAAGGCGGCACGAAGATGCACGCGCAAAACATCTGTCTGAACGCGTTGACGTCACTGACTCGAGGAAGATAAATGGAGTATAACTGCATACACTACCATCTTGTGTTACAGGAGAGACCAGGGAGGTAGATCATTGAGCAATTCATATTTGGATAGACCAGTTAACCATTGTGTAAACTTCAAAATTATTTATGAAGAAAATTATTTAAAAAAAGTTGGCAACTGTTTCATATAGATGTCTGAAGTATGCAGATAAGGTATTGCCATTCTGTCAAGCGCTACTGCACAACATCATACTGCACATGACAGAATCAATTGCCATAAGTAATTTGCATACTTGGGATCTATATATATATATGAAACATTTACCAAAAAAATTAACTCTGGGAGAAAAATCTAAAAGATCCTAATAAGTTTGATGTTGGTAAATTACTTACCTTGACCTGTTGATACAGGAATTCTTTTGCACTAAGAATACAACAGAAAAGGAAATATTGAATCAACATGTCAAGGCAAGCAACTTAACGACATGCAAATTGTCAAAGGAGGTTTTTTTTTGCATTTTCTGCCGAAAATTTTTTTTTTCAGTAATTTGTTTCTAGAAATAATTTTAAAGTTTAGGAGTGATTACAAATTACCTGATGTCTTTGCAAATTTAAATTTCTTTTCTGTCACAAAGTTTGCAAAATAAATGTTGTCCAAATAACTGCCCACTCAATAAAGTGGGTTGTAATGTCAATGAAATTAGTTCCCGTAGGATTTTTGGTGCTACAGTTTGATTTTCTTGCTGTTTTCTAGTCAATAGGGACCAGACAGTTAGAAAACGATGGGGTGCAAATTTTCGACTGTTTCCCCTTCCTAGGGGGAAAACTTTACTACTACAGGGACAAATTAAAAAAATCGATTTTAAAAATCTTTTAATGGTACATCTCAATCATGGTCGCCCTTATAGGGATTAGAAAAAGTATATATTTGCTGGTTCCGACCTTAGTTAACAGCGCTATAGCCCGGGCCAATGGTTTAAGTTCATCCTGGGGTAAATTTACCCAATACTCATATTTTGTTTGAAACTGTGATAATTTGTTGGTATGTCTCACATAATCCAAATGTATTATTTTACAGGTGGGACATTTGGTGTGCTAATTACATAGCAAATGTAGCAAGGGTCTACACATGGTCTATGGGGGTCACCTGAATTTTCCCTGGATGTCATAATGGTGATATCACAAAAAACAGTTAAGGCCTTTCCCTGTTTCATCAGTATAACCACAGGAATCATTTGACACCACTGCCAACACAATCGAAGCATGGGTTTACCACCCCCAGGGTGCCCTTGAACCATTATGGGGCAATACCGCTTTATTAACAAAGGTTGGAACCTAGGCACAGATATACTTTTTTATTTTAATCCCTTATGAGGAGATGAATGCATTAGTAGACATTAAAACACAATTTGACTTGATTTTAATTTTCCTGTACTAAAATTTTCCCCTTGCGGAGGGGGCATAGTCCGAAATTTGAACTCCATCATTTTCTGACATTTTAGGCCCTAATGAAACCCAAACAGCAATAAAATCAATTTTAGCATGAAAATTAAAAGGGGAACATTAAATTTTAAATAAAATAAGAACAAAAAGATATATTTTCAGAGATCTACTTAAGTGTTTTGGAATGTTTTTTCCCTACTTTGGGTAGAGCGTATTCAGAGATAATCAGGCATTTTTTACAATTCCAAACATACACCTTCTAAAAGAATCCACTGAAATGGTAATTGTTACTACATCTGATGTTTCTTCCTCCACTTATTTATTTTCAGTGACAATTGTTAATATATCATGAGATAGTAGAGTATATATACTGTGGGAATAATGTGTTGAAATTAAAATATTGGTGGTGATGATGATGATAAATAGATAATAATGTAGCAAAATACCAAAATATAGTGTAAAGTGTGTTCAACAAACTATTTGCTCAATATTCATGTCCTGATACCAACTTTTAGAAAATGAAGAGATGTGCTTTCTACCTGAGCTTTAGACCAGGGGTTCTCAATTATATTAGCTGAAGGGTCAGAGAATGTGGAACATATCTGAAAGTTCCTGCTTGAGGGGCATATACACCTGAATTATGTTTCCCTTTTTATTTTACAGCAAGTTGAGGGCCCAAAATCAATGGTTGGTGGGCTGCCTATTGAGAACCCCTGCTTTAGAGGGACACTTCCAGTAAACTTGGAAGGATGAGTATCCTTTAAAATCTTTTAAGGCAGAACATTTAATTTATTATTTGTTTCATGCTGTAGGAAGTATAGATAATCACCAGCCGAGTGGTTATGCAACTCCCTGGGAGCTGGATCATGTACCTTTCTAGATGCAGTTGCATTGCCATAGACTTAGCATTATGATCATTCTTATCATGGTTCGGGGTTGGAAATGTGATCCAGATGATATAATGATAATTTGATAACACGATTCCGATGGTGAATAGTTGGTGAATTGTCCACTCGCCATTCATAGCAGGCAATATTGACAAGATATTTTAATGCAGATATATACCTGGTGGCATTTTATAACCAAAATTTGCTACACTAAAATAAGAAAAAGTTACCAATAATGCACTGCAAGGACTTTCTTTTGACAGTTAAAAGGGCAAGAGTGTTAATGTCCTGATGCCTGATGACACCCAGAGAGCACCAGATGTTCCTCTGTCATCAGTTAAGGATGGCTGCTAAAATGGGATGTGGAAGGTGCTTGTGTCAGTCCAATGATGGGTAATTGATAGTCCTGTTTAGCAGCGGCTCTAGATTTGCTCGCTTTAAAACATGATACGTTTTTGTTTAATTAACATAGAGATCTGGTTCAACTGTTTGAAACTGATGTTTTTAAAATATCTTGAAAGAAAAGTGTTTTGTATCCTTAGACCAAGCACCCAGTTTTGACAACAACAGTAACTCTTGGAGGACATTGTAATCCAATGTTTCCAGCTATTTTTATCAATGGCTGGAAAACATTGGGATATCAAATTATTTATAGACTTGGACTGCACAGACCAAGACTTAAAAACTGGCACACTTTAGATTTGGATGTATTCAAATTTATAATTCTTCTGCAAGAACATTTGCCAGGTGTAATGATATCAATAGATTTTTCTTTTTTGATATTTTTGAAATATGCATGAGTTATTCAAGCAAACTGAAAAGATACTGGCATATTTTGAAAAGAGTATGCACTCAAAATGGTCAAATCCATAATTTTACACGGTTGCAAAGCTTTTGCATGTGGTTAGAGGGCACATGTGGTCCGTGGATCAGCCGTTCGGACCCCACCCAAATTTTGTGGTTTCGAAGCCCCGCTCAGTCAATGTGTTTCGTCTTGAGTAGGCGCTTTACCTCAATTACTCCTCTCACCCAGGTGTATAAATGGGTACCGGGCATTATCAATGCTGGGAAGGTATCAGACTCCTGTAGAGGGTGGAGTCTGGCCCATTCGCTTCGCAGAGAGAGATGGCACTCCGTTCCTGTGTGTACACAGGGTTCCCCGTCCCCTTTATTACCTTTTACCTTACTGCATGTGTTTCCTCTCTACCCTGGAATGATTAAGTCCAAATCAATCTTTATGTCTAAATCAGGGGCGCCTCCAGAATTGGAAAAGCTGGGGCGGAAAAGCAGAGTTAAAAAGGGTGGTTTTCAACCAACACAATTGAACTGGTTCACCTAACTCTTTACATGTGTATTGTAGCTAGTAATTTTGTATCACTTGGCACTTTGATACAAACATAATAAACTACTTTCAATACAGAGTTCTTCATAACAGGTCCCATTTCTGATACTTTTTTCAAAACTCTTCCTTTCGCTCCTGCTTTACCGATTCTGGAGCCCGCCTCGTGTAAATGTTAATAAATTTGTAATAAACACTCCGGACGGTGGTATTCAGAAAACCTAGGTTCACAATGTTAAAACCACTAGGAATTACCAGAAGAGTCGATTCCCATGTTTGCATGTAATGGCTGTTTGGTCCAATTCACAGCCGTCTGATTGTGTTGCAACCGAGGTGCGTCTTAAAACTTGTGAAATAAAGTAACTTGTGATCGATTGGCATGTACCAGCAACTTTTAGATCAATTTCAAGCTTCTTTGTACAAGATCAATGTCATCTGCCAATGTCCCCGGCTGACGTTGTTGTGAAAGGACCTTATTTTGGTATGCTTGCCTTTCCCTCCGATTTAAATCAAGTCAAATATTTTTCTTTCTGTGAAAATCCTGTCCATAACTGTTTTAATAATAGACCTATTACTTCTTTGGGGAATCGTGGAGTATTTGATAATGTAATAGTTTTTGTGCATTGTAATTGACAGTGTTTGGGATTGTGTCCAATGTGTTAAGTGCATGTAGTAATAATTTCTTTGTCTTGATTAATTAATAAATTCTGTATTTTTTCTCTGTAAACGTGCCTTTAGAGAATTTTCTCAAATTATTAAACAACAAAAAATCTGAGATTGGTGCCTTAGGTTAGTGTAATTGATAAGTTTTAGCCATATTTATTTTTAATTAATTTTCATTGTACTTGCTGTCTTTTTTGGTAAAAAGTGCCTTTTAACATTAAAGACATGAACCCGCATATAACAAAAGATCTCTTCCCAGTATTCTGGACTTGTATGTTGATTTTTTGGTATTTTTCATTTGATCTATGTACATACTGAAACATTACAAGCAAGCAAGCAAGCTAACGAGAGCGTGCATGTGGTGGATTTCACTACCTCTACACATGGATAGCGGGCTGCTGCACAGTTGAGTATTTTAACATTGAAACCACAGAAGTTGCATTTTGCCCTGAACAATGTGGCTTCACTTTCTTGTCCAAGTTAACCTGAATTTTTTTATACAGAACATCTGTGTGGAATATGTGCACCAGCAGTGTATGCATTGTTCCCGCCATATTTGTGAAGGCAAAAGCAACTTCCTGTTCTTTCATCGGCGACTAGGACCCGCTATCCATGTATATTACGCTAGCCCTTCACTTTTTCATCATCAATTGTGTTTTCTTTTGTTCAACTGTCCATTATAGTTACGAAAGCGGTCAAGACCGGTATTTAAACCTATGAATATTCATCACACGTTATTTTTTTCCGAAAGTGGTCTCTGGGACACTTCCGGAGAAACTAACGGTTTGTTTGTTTGTGTTGTTTTGTTATTTCTTCTTTATACTGGTTCCATATTCATAGGGAAATTCAAGTATCCCCCTTTTCTTGCCCATATGGCCCATCTAAAAATACAACATCAAAATACCAGAAGCCAATTAAAACAATACGTAAACTTATACAAAATTGTTACCTATTGCACAGAGAAATTTTAAAAAAGGTGCAAAAATAAAAAAAATAAAAAAAATAAAAAAAATAAAAAAAATAAAAAAAATAAAAAAAATAAAAAATTAACATTAACATATCAAATTTAAAAAACCGTATAAATTATGCTAGCTAACCGTATCCTTAGCCTCATACATTACTATTTACCAAATAAATTTTCCGTAACTAAAGTCCACATATACATTTTAAATTTCAGATTTCAATTATTTCTGATATCCAAAATATATTTTAAAATACAGGGTCTTGTATTACACACTCCTAAGTAAAGATTACATACTAAACCATTACCTGCCTGAATGTTTTCACAAATACTTTTTAAGTAAAAGGACGAAATATCATATTTACTAACACAACTACATATGTTTTGACCCTCAAATACTATAATATATAGACAACCTGGACAAAAATTTCTATTGCACAGCCTGTAAACTAGAGCTGTAGAAGTACTTGCACTGAGTGGCAATTGGAGAAATGTTTTTGACCTGTATTTTTTTTCCCAAGCAAGGGCTCCCCTTGTGAAAAGAGCATTTCCCATATTCCCGAATTGGTTTTAATTGTCTGATTTTTCCCTTAGTACTGGAGCGTGCATATATTGGTTTGGAGTCTGAAACAAGTGTAAGTAATTACATTAAGCCTGGAGTCAGCCCTGACCGACATTTAATAAACAAACAATTTAGATGATGATTCCCTACGCTTCTGTCATGGTATCCGCAACCCATTTTTTGACGAGAAGCTCAGAATTTGTTCTTACTGCCACTCTGAGTATTGCCCTGGCTGATCTAGTTGTAATCGCTCAATTCCATCTTGTAAATACTTACTACCAGTTACCCCCTACGATGTCGCAATAATCAATCCTTGGGAGCAAAAGTGAAGTATGCAATGAGAGGCTTTTCTCTGACAGATACTTTCTAATTCTATAAATAAACCAATGTATTTTGCAGCAGATCTTGGTAACAGATCAATAGTAACATTCCAAGTGAGGATTGATCAAAATGCAAACCCAAATATTTAAAGTAGCACAGTTTCATAGGTGTAGTCTTTAATGATGACCTAAGAGGGGTGGGCATGATTAAGTTCAAATAGACACCCAAAAGCATAGGCTTTTGTTTTTTAGAAGAGTTAGGGTAAGCCAGCTCTCTTCCATCCACACTGCACTTCTGTCCATGTCTGAAGGAAATTTCTGGCAAATCATCAAGCTGTTTTTAACCAGCGTAAAAGGGCATGTCAATCGCATAAAGATGACTTGCAGTTTGAAAACACTATAGTTGGCAACATTTTATACAGTGTGAAAAGAAGAGGCCTATAATGGACCCCTGTGTTACGCCAAATTGACCACGGCCATATTAAAAGTGGCTGTACTCACTCGTGTAATCTGTTTCCTATTTGAAAAGTAAGAGTTGAACCAATCAAGCTTCCGACCCTCCCTCCAAAACCCTGTACTTCTTTAAAAGAATAGGATGGCAAACCGTGTCAAATGCCTTCTTGAGGTCAAAACGCTGCACTCACCAGGTTACCAGATCCATGTTTTTTTCAGATTGTCGGATACCTCAAGAAGGGATTACCTAGTTGAAATGTTTGGGTGGGGGGTGGGGGTGGTGTGGGTTTTGGGGTTGGGGGGGGGGTGGCGGGGTGGTGAAGCCTGATTGTTCACTCGAAAACATTTTATGACATTGGAGATAATCATGAAATGGGGATCATGGACAATCCTTTCCAGTAATTTCATTGACCCAGGTATTACGTAGATGGGGCGGTAGTTACCAACTGAATAGCGCGAACCACTTTGACAGTGGCGTGACTCTACTTTACTTTCCCATTTTGTTGGACAAGACCAGTTTTTAAAATTAATTGAATCGTGTGTGTCAAAGGTTTGAGAGGGGTCCGGCACCAGCTTTTAACAAACGAGAACTTATAGAATCAAGCCGTAGCTTTGTTAATATCTAATTTCTTCATTTGTTTTAAACCTGATTTACAGTACCATTTGAAAATGAAACTTGATTATTAACACAACGTGAGTTTATGAATATTGTTAGTTTCATGTTTCTTACCGAAACTTCAATGTACTGGCCTATTTTGTGACCAATAGTCCGCAAAAACTTATTGATGGCATTCGCAATCTCAGGATCGTAGTTACGGTACCCATCTCCGTTTCCAGAGAAGAAATTTTGGGGCTTTTTTCCTGGTAGTACGGTCTTAAGTTTCCTCAGAGCCCACGTGGATCATTTTTGGAGTCCCTTATTCTGTTTATTCATATCTTGTCTTTAAGCTTAGTCAGCTAAATCAAGTGTAGTCGGTTTTCTAGGCCTTAGCTTCGGCCGCATCTCCAGGTTGGCTGCCTTCTCAGCTTTGACCGAGCATTTTGACAATCCGACGCAGCTTAAGGTACTCCCTTAATCCACGTGGGGTTTTATCTGTGACTCTAGTCGTCTTTATCGGGCATGTTTTAGCACAATAGGAAGCAATAAACCATAAAAATAAATCCCGGCCTCTTCAGATGAATTGATTCCAAACAGAAGACATCCATTTGCCAAACATGGCAACTCGTGCTGGTTACATTTCTTGTAAGACCTATGCTTCAATAAAGGTGACTTTACTTTTAACTTTCACTGACCTACGTGCAGCAGAAATTAACAGTGGTCACTGAGGGTACAGGATATACCCCTGTTGAGGAATCTTATCAGGATTGTTTTTGTCCATACATAGAGAGCTAAGCAAGTCTTGAAGTTGGGGTGATTCTAGTTGGTTTTGTTTATTATTTTTGATATGTAAACATATCATTGTTTGTCAATGTCTCCTCCCTTCTTTATCTGTTTTTCTTCAAGCATCATAGTTGAAGTCACCCACACAGATTATTTCACACGGCGATCCCTTCTTCCATGATTTATATTGGAAACAATACTGTGTAAGGTAATTTCAAGTTTTGAGTAGTCTTTTTCAATCGCGATCTGTAGACTGCTCCAATCACAATTGGGCCTGGTCTAGGGAACATATTTCCACCCCAATGTTTCTGAGGTGCCGGGTAAGTGTGGGGCTCAAAACAATATAATTTTAATTTAGATCGTATATATACTGCAACGCCTCCACCATTGCGAGTTCTGTCCTCCTATAAGATCTAGCCAGAGATGCCCAATTCAGTGTCGCAGATATCGCCAGTTAATTTGGGTTCCATGATTGCAATGACATGAGGTTTGCATTCTTGCACAATCAGTCGAAGTTCGTAATGTTGACATATTTGAACATATTTTGGGAATAAACCGAAGTCCTTTAGTTTGTTAATTTCAGTAAAAGGTGACGAGGAATTATCATCTATGGGGTCATTTGGGCCAGGATGTGGATGGACATCCCCACATTCACACAAGGTTCATCTGGTAATGTTGCTGGTGCTGTTATTGTAATAACACACTGGTTTGCTGTACTGGGTTTCATTTGCAGGTTTTTTTGGTGGGGTGTGGTTGGGGGGTTGGTTTTTTGTTTGGTGTTTGAAGTATACAATTAACACTAATCGATAGAGACTTCGAGCTAGAGTTACTGGTTTTGATGTGGGGGGGGGTTTTTAAGCTTATGACTGGTTAGTCACAAAAGCCACCTGGATAAAGCAGACATTCAAAAAGCCATATTATTATCAGTTCATAAAGAATAGATCGATGAATATTCTTAGTTAAACAAAAAAAGGAACAATTAAACAAAGGACAATTCTAGAAACACCTCGCCTCAGTATGATACAATTAAAGAAATAAACAATAGTGACAGAACTCAATATAAAAGCTAATTGATAAGAACAGTGACTCCAATACAAAAGCTTATATTGTGATGGTCGGATTACCATCTGTTGGTTAATAATATAATATCGATAACGAATCAGCCAATAGTGATTCAAAGTCATGGAAAACTTCAGGTGACTCAATACAAAAGCCTTTATGTGATTGTCGTATAACCATCTTCTGTTTAGCTATACATGTATATCGTTACGAATCAGCCAAGCTAGTGATTGAAAGTCATTGAAATCTTCAAAATGACATTTTAAACATGATGCTTTTTACTTAAAATGGTAACAATTGGACAATTGCTACCCGTAACGGCCGTACCCGCCTGATCACTGATAGGGTTTAAATAAATCGGAGAAGGATGCAAAAGAGAAGGGAATTTCTGCCTTTGTTTTCTTTGATATAATGCAATTGAGTGCTATAGTGGATAACGTAAGACAAAGCCTATTTAAGAATTGCTTTAGGATATCTTCTTAGCTAGAACTTCTTTAGCACCATCCTGCGGTCAACATTCGTTAGTCACCTCGAATAACTCTGTATCATATCTTTACTTCGTGTGTCAAATCCGGGGTCAGATATAGGGGGGGCGTGTACAAAGGTTATATGACTGTACCTACTTCACTATCCAAACCTGCCTACTAATAACCATGCATACTGCTTAACCAGTCAATAGGATAAGCTTCTCAACAGGTGTGGCCATTTCTAAATCAGATCGGCTTTCCTCAACAATAAGATTATCTCTCCAGAAGAGTAAACCTATTATCGACTATGGACGTTGGTGTTAGACTCCTGCACAAGTGAAGATAACAGCACAATTGGTGTTTTTAATTAAGAAAAACCTAACGCTGCTTCAAGATTTTAAAAAAAACGAAATATACACTCTCAGCTTTTTACTCATAATTATAAATAAGAATCTATATTCGTTCTTGTCCCGACGTTATTTAAGATAAAGAATTCAAAACCCACCGTCATGAAAAAATAATTGAGTTTGATAAGTCTGGCTTGCCTGTTAGACTCCTACCTAGCGCGAGCCTAAAGGCTTGCCGCTAGTCGAGTCTACCATCTTCACCATACCTTATCAAAACACCATAATTTTTTAATAACGGTGTGCGTCTCATCCTTTATCTATTACGGAAAGGTCAGCCTTTACACAAAAGGCTGGCAAGGCCTCGAAATTAATGGAAACTAGTTGTCCCACAAGCCTATATGGCAATTGCTTGGGAGGTCAATAGGTTATCTTGGGCGACCTGTCCGAACAACCCACGCATGCAGACAATACAAAAGAATCCCCTGCAGAAATATCCGAAATGTTCAGGTGAACCATGTGCATGTATTGTATTCTTCGCATGCTCGGATGGTCTGGAGGGCAAACAGAAGTACATCCAACATCTGTGGAAGGGCCCTTTTGATGAAGTGAGATCAATGCCTGGGAGTTTGTCAGAATTAGCTTTTGTGCTTTGCCTGGCAGTGTGTATGCGCATCATGCTTTGTTCAGGGCCTTCAAAACTGCCACATTTGAAAATGGACAAGAAAGCCATTAAAATGGTTCATACAAGCATATCGATAGGGCAATCCTTTGCCTTTGTTGATAAGCATTGATGTCACATTTTGTGGATATCTTTATAAGAATGTTATATGAATAATTGGTTAAAGGCTGACTCAGAGATTTTGAAATACAATTTTTCGGAGTATTTATTAGAAATAGGCAGCTAGAACTGAAGATAGTCGCCTAATACGCTGAATTCCAAAGTTTGAGATGAATCAGATTTTTCGTTTTCATGCAGTAAACATTTATGGCACCGTATTCAATAGCCAGCCATGTTGGTGGACAAGATAGACGCATTCCAGTACTACAATACATTCACCTGTCAATGATCCTTGTGCAATTGCTAACATGGATCGTTGACAGCCTTGAATGTAGTGTAGTCCTGGAATGTATGTATGCATCTTGTCCCCCAACATGTCTGGTGGCTGTTGTCATATTGAATACGGTCTATACCAGTGCCATAGGATACTGTTTGCTAGAACAAAATCCTGATCGGAAGGAAATTTTGACAAAAATTGTGATTTTTCTATATGAAAGGACTTTGAGTTGAGCTTAGCTGTTAACACAGTGTTCAGTTATGGACAAGCCATTAGTAACATACCAAAAGACACGAATCTCTTAATCAGCTTTTATATTTCAAGACACATTGCTGAAATAAGGTTTCCGCCTTATGTCGTGAAAAGTTATTACAAAATTAAGCTGTTTTACAGTTCAACATTCTGTGTGTAAAGAGCATGTATGAAACATCTGCTAATTACTAATAGTTGTGGGGCCATCCCAGCTATAAACTGCTAGGACCACTTAGCAATCCTATGTCCGTGTGTATGTATGTGTGTGGTCACTCTAAAAATGTATTTTTTTTAAATTGACCTTCAATTGAAAAAGTTGTGAGTTCAATTGGAACCAAAATTGTGTTATAGGGTACCTTGGGATCCTTCATATGTGATGAGGTCAAAGGTCAAGGTGACTTGCCAAACGTCAAAGGCACGTGAGGTCAAGTTGAAGATACACTCAAATGTTAAAAATTGACCAGCATAGGCTGGCAGGACACAGCTTATATCTGTGAATATAGCGAGCACGAATGCCAAGAACCGGGTAATTCTAGTTTGCTAGTAGGAGAAATTGTTTTTGAAATGTTTATGGATCATATTGAAAATTATTCAAGAGCAAATTTGTTCTGGAAATTGCTTTGGTTCAAATTAAACCATGGATTCTTACATCAATTTTCATCTTATTTTATTTGGTCAACTTCATGCCAAAATTTAGAAAGCGATATTGGCATCGCCTCAATCCCACTTGCCACTGATAAGTCTCGACCTAAGACTGATGGTTCTTCAAGACGTGTGCCAAACAAGCGACCAGTTTCTCCAATATATGGATTTTGCAATCCCTGCAAGGAATTTCATATATGGCATCGGCTTTTTGCTGATGGATGGATGAGTTTGTCCTTCGGATGTACAAGCAAACTCCTGATGGTGTGGTGAGGTCGGAGAGCCGTGGAAAAAACCACCGTGCTTCTTGAAAACGCGCGAAATTACCGTTCCGAAAGGCCCTCCACATACGGGGAACCCATAATCCTTTGGACTTTTCCTGATGCTGTGGGCATGGATACTAGTGTGGCCGCTTTGAGGGCAGTCTATCATGCCAGTCTATCCATGCCTTTTACTAGAAAAGGCATTGCTAAATGAAAGAAAATCCGTCTTATTTCCAATAAAAATCAAGGATTAGAGAAGGAAAAGGATCGTATTTCCGCCGATATAAACAAACACCTTGGTAACAAATTGGATTTACGAAATTCGCAGCACGTAGCGAACTCGCGCGGAGAGTGGAATTCCAACATGTCCGCGAACGACCAAAGGACGGAAGCTTGGAAATCTCGCCAAAAAACAGCAAGATAAAGACAATCGCAGTGGACAAAAATCGTGGTCTCTGAGCCGCATGGATCTAGGCGGGGATCACACTCAACCGATTTGGGTTAAGAACCTGTCAAAACATAAACTGTCGGACGATGATTGATGATGATTTTGAGGAAACTAGAGTTGTTAGCCCGCGATCTTGGCTTGCAGTGAGCCCGGAAAAATATCGGCGTCAGTAATTGCGACCACATTGCGCTTGTGAGCAAGCTTGTCGCTGTCTCACGCTACAAATCATCAAGGACAAAACTCACTGAGGCTCGTGCTCTCAAACAGAGGATCTCATCAGGGTGAGGACACAAACTGAACTCACCAAATTCTGCTTGTCTACAGTAGCATATTTCAGCTACTCAGGAGATCTACCGCCAATGTTTTAGCATGGCTATGGGCAGTCCACTCAGTCCCATAGGTTTTGTGTACATGTTCATGGAGGGTTGAGATTAAAAGCCATCACTACTTGCACCGGAATCTGTGTCGCCCGCGCCTCGGAAGAGATATGTTGATGACGATGGGATAGCGCGTCGCGTTGGTGAAGTCGACACAACCCACAAATCATCTCAACCTCCCCAATTGACCCTACTGGCAAGAATTCCAGTTCACTACGAAAGAAGTTTGATGGGCTATTCCTTTCTGGAACAGTTGATCTCCTGCAGGAAAGATGGTTCAATTAAGTTTTCCATCTATCGCAAAAAGACGCACACTGGCCAATACCTCCAGTTCAGCTCCCACCACCCGCTGCATCAAACCTTGGAGTTGTAAGAACATTATTGGACAGATGTGACTCGAGTGTAGTGAACCGGATGGATAAGTGTACAGAAGAACAGAACATCCAAATGCTCTTTCGCGTTGCGGCTACGGATTGGACATCCATAAAGTCAAGCAGGATAGACTGTCCCCCCAAGCGGCCACCACTAGTACCAAAGGCCCACAGCAGCAGGAAAAGTCCAAAGGATTATTGGTTTCCCATATGTGGAGGGCCTTTCGGAACGTATTTCGCGCGTTTTCAAGAAGCGCGGTTTTTCCACGGCTCTCCGACCTCACTGCACCATCAGGAGTTTGCTTGTACATCCTAAGGACAAACTCCTCCGCCAGCAAAAAGCCGATGCCATATATGAAATTCCTTGCAGGGATTGCAAAAAATCATATATTGGAGAAACTGGTCGCTTGTTTGGCACACGTCTTGAAGAACATAAGTCTGAGGTCGAAAAATTTGAACAAAAGCCGTATACTAGACAAACACGCAAAACTTCCACCACAGAGATCCATAGGTCAGCAATTACCGATCATGTTTTGATATAAAACACGATATAATGCATTGAGTAGAACAGTTTCTGTTTCTTATAAAACCTCTTCCCCCGAATAATTTGGACGATTTTAAAGGAAATTAGAGTAAAATTACGAAAGCACGTCCAATTCACGTTAGGCCACTCCCACTCTCTGTGTTTGGAAGTTTCTTCAGGGTTAATACCATGCGTGATGCAAGCTGTTGCAAACCATTGGGACGGTCGACGGTGACAAACCATTTGCAGTGAGCTACCCTTCTTGGAAGATGATTGCAAGGAGTGCATTCCTCGTTTGATATGGTGACAGAACCAGCCAACTCAATTCTACGGGTAAACGATGAGGAGTTCAAGTGTAATATATTCCTTCTGTGCCCGTTCTTATGTTTGGTGGTGTTGCTCGTGGTGTGGTTGCTGGTTTCTTTTGGCCTTTCATTGGTGCCCCTTTACATTTAATGTTTAGATCACTATGGTATTTGTCAACTATGTATTATTTTGGCAACACTGGTTAGGTAAAGTATCTAGAGAACAAGATTGTTTGACAACTCTGAAATCAATTTTCAACAACTCACTGGCAAGTTAAAGGTTCAAAGTTACTCATAGTCTTACATGAACTGATGGACCATCTCAATAGTAACATCCATCACACCAGGAGGAACATTTATATCTAATCTTAGCGATGAAAAATGAACAAATTTGTTTGCTAGCTCATGATCAGCGATTACAGCACAAACTGGTAAACCCCTGTTTCTTATAAGGCAAATCTAATTATTGAAAAACAGGTCTTCACGTTGATCCATCCGACAATTTCTCAGAAACAATATATAGTTTTTGATTACATTGATAAGTTTAGTGGGAAATTAGTCTTTTGAGTCAAAACACTTGATGATCTTGTCAGTCAGATAAGACATCGTTCGAATACTAGTTTCTTGAAATAAGTAGGTCAGTATAACCGGTTAACCCAGCCCATTGTTAGACCTACAACAAATCATTATGCGAGGACTCATTCAATGTCTAAGTATGGGAATCACTGTAACATCCATGTGTTATAAACTCCCCACTACCAACACTGTATAAGGTGTGACAACAACGTCTCTCACGGAAGAGTAAATTTCATTAATTCTGACGTTTTTTAAAATTTGTTGGTTTTTTTTAAACATGATGGCCGACAAATTGTAACAAATTGAAAACATTATCTTTCGTTGTAACAATGCAATGTTAAAGTGCGCAAAGTATGAACCAGGTTGTGGAATCATCTGCAGAGTTTCAAAGCGGTTGCTTAATATTCCGATGCCAACCGGGACGCTTTTCACTTGGTCTTTGACTTGGAAAGTTCATGAGGTCATAGCCAGGAAGGGGAAACATTAACCAATTTAATATTCATACAATTTTGTTCAGTGAGAACATGTATCGACTCGGCGTTAGTGTCCCATGATATACTATACAAGAAAAAACAGTTAGTTTGTTCGAGGAGTGCAGCATTTCCATGTCAATGAATAGAAATTTTGAAGGTTTTTGCACGGCTTCCCTAACGGTCGGTGGTGGTGGTTGGTGGTGGAGCACGGATGAAATAACACGTATATGCATAGGATAGTGCGCCCTCAAAGATTTTTAAAAAATTGATATTTTGGCCAGGGTTGTATAGCGGATATCATTAAATCTCCGAAATGACTAAGACCAAATCAGCCATCCTTATGGGAAAACGATCGATTTTGTAAATAAATGACTCCGGCGCCATTAAATCAGAGCAGACGACTAAAATGGCGTTTAACACAGGAAACCACGCCGGAGGAGTGATGTCCAACGGCATTCACCCTACGTGACGGTCGGTGACCGCGTGGTTTTAATATTAATCATGAGTACGAGTCTATGATATCATGTAATAGGGACACATTTGTCGATTTTAAAGTGTTGTATGATCTTTAATCCTCAAAATGAAGACTCCCAAGATGTACACCCAATGGACCATCACCAACTATCTTCTACCCTGTGTGACTGCTCCAATTACGGCCTATGCACTGATGGTGCTGCGTATCCATTGTACGTCAACGGTATTTAAAGTTCCGTAAACGTCGTGGAAACTGTTAATACGATATGTTATCCCCCCACCCCGAATACGGCCTGGAGATCTTAATCTCATGAGAAAGAGATTCAAGAATAAAAATGTATTCACAAAAAGTTTCTGATAACAATTCAAAGTCTTCCTTGACCGTACCCCAGATGCTATGGTTTTCTTACTAATTGGTGCACTTCCTCTTGAAGCTACTCTGGAAATTAGGATGTTAAACCAAAAAAGAGATCGTGTAAGGCAACTTGAATTGAAGAGGTGGAAGTCATAGTTGGTTTCTCGTGTATATAAATGTCTTCAGAGGTATTATATGCCCCCAGATCCCCATATCTTCCTCGAGAACCATATTTAATAAAACAACATTGTGTAAGCAAGTCAAAACTTCATGTCGACTCTATGGAATGTTCCAGTTGCAAAATTCTTGTCGCTATTATGAAGTACTAGTATCAATCTGAAATGCGTGTGTGTGGTTATTGGTAAAGTACATCATGTATGGTAACTGCTGACCCTATAGTACAAAGCGATATTCAAAAAAGCTTACAGTTAAATCGAGGATGATACTAACAGGTACACTACAAGCAAACAGAGCTAAAATTAAAATCAATACCAGGTTGAGGGTTACTACATGTACATTTTGCAACATGTATTGAAAACAGAAGAGCACTTTCTTGTACATGTCAAGCTTTGAGGTACACGTCCTCCGTAACTTACACAATTAAAAAATGACATACTTACTGACTCATGATGAGAAGGTTGTGGAGAAAGAAACAATTTCACATCCTTCCTATAAACCCAGTTTCATCATTGACTGTCATTCCAAATGCACGGGTTTCCTGCTTTTATCATAACCCACTTAACAATTAATAGAAATTTGTGCTTAAGCTTATACTGCAGACTCGCCTGTTTAATAACTTTGCATAGCTTTTTAGGTTCATCATATTAATTGTGACCATTCACAAAATACATGCTAAGTAGATCTCATCTGCCAATATGACGACTTATTTTGCTAATCGGTCGTTACCAAATTGTGCATGAAACTCTATTGCCACTTGTGTTTTTTACCCTACAACTTTGTCAATTACTGCCAATTGGACAACTGTGTCTCTACCATTAGTGACATTCAGCGTATGTACATAAGTCTATGACGGTGCTTCTATAAAACAGGGAGTCTTACTCTTACTACTACTACTACTTCTATGCAACCTTAAAGCGGCACTGGCACAGTGTTCAAATATATGAATTTCTTCAGTTGAACCTCTCAAATGATCGTCTAGACCATTGGCAGAACAGAGATATTATATTTTACACAGAAAAAATAACACCCTTACCCCAAAACAGATAGGGAAATTGATATGAGGATTAAAGACATCCAGGCGAATTGTAGGCCAACTTTAAGTTGTCCATAGCTTAAATCACAAATGTTGTATGACATGCATATTTTGACTCGTACTCACTGATTACACAAACCACAAAGGTTATAAAACGGTCAAACAGTGTTGCTAGCGTGGGAAACATCCGTGTCCTTTGTTAAACGCCATTTCGTCGTCTGCTGAATCCGGCGCCGGGCGAGCGACGCTAAATTACGCTATATTATTATAAAATCGTTCGTTTACCCATAAGGAAGCTGATTGGTCTTAATCATTCGGGTGAGAGGGATTTGGTATATAAAAGCTGACAACCATGCAAAAAATATCCGATTCTTGAAAAAATCTTGAGGGCGCACATTTTTCAATGGGTGCCAGTGTCTCTTTAAAGTTAGCCCCTAAAAATTAACTGGATGTCTTTTAGCCTCGTATCAATGTCAATATCATGCTGTTTGATTTTTATGTTGTAAAATTATATCTCTATTTTTCTCCAATGGGCATGATATCATTTGAGGGCAAATTGGAGAAAAGAAGAAATTTATATTTGTGAAAAGTGCCGGTGCCGCTGGCATAGTGCCAGAGTGCCGTGATTATTAATATAATTGGGAATAAGAGCCGAAGCTTTACCGGCAACACCCTCTTCTACATCTGCGTTTTGGCTCGATTGCACTTAAGCCAAAAATCTTG
>JAMKCH010084823.1:0-41902 GCA_023653785.1 Ophioderma brevispina
TTCAGTCCTGTCAGCGAATGGTGAATTGCTGATCCCCCTCTTAAAAAAGCTGGCTAATAAATCGTGCTTGCTTGATGAGATACCAACGTGGCTCTCAGGTAAAATTCCACCTCTTTATTCCAGGCCTGGCTGATATCTTAATGCATCTTTTTCCGTGCAGGTAATTCCATAGTCGTTAAAAGAAGCCATTATCTCTTCCAATATTGAAAGAACAAAACACTAGAACCCAAATATCGTAAAAACTTCGTCCTGTATCGAACATAAAGGTTTTGGCTAAACTTGTTGAAATTGCTTGCAGCAAGCCTTTAATATACCGGAACACATTAGAATAACGAACTAAGCCGAGAAATTCCAATCTGCTTTACAAACCAGCTCATTCAACTGAGACTTGCGCTTATCGTGTTACAAATGAATTGCCGACGCATTTATCACCAACGTGCTGTTCTTCTAGTCATGCTCGATCTTTCGGCGGCATTTGACACCATAGACCACTCAATTTTTCTTCATCGACTCCACAACATTTCATAGTTTCAGGAAAAGCTTTGAATTGGTTTGACTCTTATCTACGAAACCGCTCAAATAGAGTTTGCATATCTGGTAACATGGGTTTCTGACTCTCATACAATGGAATAGGTTTTCCCGCAGGATCCATACTTGGACCTATCGTATACAGTGCTTACACACAACCACTTGGCAATATACTTCGTTCTAATGACGTCAGATATCATATATAGCTGATGATACTCAAATACTGGTGACATTTGATCATCCTAAGAAGATGGTGCATGGTGAGAGAGCTTGAGCTGTTAGCAAACTTGTGTTGGACAAGTTTAGAACAATGATGACATCAATAAATTGAACTCATGAATCCAAGACCGAGTTTTTGTAGCGACTCTTTCTTTTCCGTTTGCTTCTCGTTTCCAGAAATTACATTGACTCTTGGTGATGTCGTAATAACTCCAACAAAATCTGTGCGCAATTTGGGTGTCATTTTTGATCCTCAACTGAATATGAAAGACCATATATCTTCCATCGTCAAATGTGTCAGTTTTCATCTCTCCGGAATCTCTTGCGCATTAGACGTTTTAAATGCTCAAGACATGCAAAATAGCTGTGCAAACAATCGCTCATCTTCTCTCAAGGATTGATTATGGTAATGCGTTGCTTTACGGCGCCAATGAACGTGATATAACTCGTTTACAAGGCTTCAGAACAGGAGCCCGCCCGTCTGGTTTTCTCCAGCTAGCCGTGACCATCCTAGCGCTTCCTTTGTTACTACTATGCCTCCATTGGTACCCTGACGCCCACGTATAACCTTTAACACTCCTTGTTATTTGTGTTCAAAGTTGCATCAACTACTCCATGGCACCTTCATATCTTCAGGACTGATTTCTTTCTTTTCTTTTAGTTCTTTTCTGCACTCGCACTCATCCTATGACAAAACACTTCTCCACGTTCCCAGAACCAAATCACTCACTTGTGATCGTGCCTTTTACGCTTCTGCTCCATCGATCTGTGAATTCATTTCCAAAAATTCATCCGGGAAGCTGATACACTTCAAATCTTCAAGAAAAAACTTAAAACGTATTTGTTTTTTTATGATGTTTTTGCCTTGTTTATTGATAATGTCACTTTCCATTTTCTGGCATTTTTAATTGTGTTAATATTTTGTACGTTGTATATTGGCCTTGGTATGTAAGATGTTTATTAGTTTATATGTAGGTTTATTTTTGTAAAGCGCTGCGGTCTTTGTGGGCGCTATATAAATGCTTGGTTGTTGTTGTTGTTGGTAATAAGAAAATGTATTGGCCGGACCCATGATTGCAGAATAATGGGGAGGTAAACTGACCAATCAGAATGCTGATGGATTTTCAATAATGGGCAGCAGCAGTAATAGAAGCAACTTTATCCACCAATTGGTCTAATTTGAACTTCAAAAAGTACTTCCAAAGTGACGCTTTTTTTGGCCGTTGCTGCTGCATTTTTTTGTCCTTTGTTGCCTCCTGAGTGAAATTTTTGTTGGCACACTGGTTCTGTTCAATGTAATGAGTAACATACTATAGCGCATTGATTAATTTGTGACAATAATACATGGCAGCTATTCACTGCCTAGACAAAGTAAACTTGTATTGAGCCAATGCATATAAAGATTATTTTGGTCAGATACCAAGAACGGAGAACCTATAAAATTGATTGATCAGTAGGTGTGAAAACTAGGATGCTCTCAGCTCTCAGACCACCAGCAAAATGGTCCTTTTAGAGCTCCCTCACAAGAGTCAATGTTAATTTTAAAAAATATCTAAGAGTTAACAACTTCTGCTAAATTTGAAACCACAAATTTTTTTGGAGCAGACAACAATTTGAATTTCTTTAATTTCTGGACAAATTATTTGATGTTTTTTGAAATATAACTGCAAACATTCAATATGAAATGGACTAATTTGAATCATTTAACACATATTGCTACTCTAGTGGCTTTGGGCTGGTATAAATTGCAATTTCCATACCATAGCATATCCCAAACACTGAACTCAATGCATACCTTTAGGTTCATTATATCTTCTGCTTGCATTTTGTAGCACGTATGAAGAATTCTTTGCTCTTCATAAGCATATAGGCCTAGATTTCCTGTTGGAATCTTGTGTCCGTAACTTATCAAGGCATATTCTTGCCTGCAGAGCATATATGATATATGATGTGACATGACCTAGAAATATTTCAAAAAGTCAATTACATTTGTCAGATAAAAAAAATATTGCTGTATCATTATATCAGCTACATCAAACCTTCCCAGTTTTGAACCTTTACCAAAATGAAAAAAAAAACTCGCCTTTGAATCTTCAACATTGTAAAGGCGTAAAAGCCGACATATAGTTTATAGTAACAGTAATATTTGATACACACCCTTTTAATTTACCAACTTTTTTTCAGTATGTCTGAAACCCAAAGCAATTATCGCTGCCCAATGACCCACTACCAGCTCCTGGGAGACAACTCGACGAGCGCAGTTTGACTTAGAAGTCACCAAGAGAGGGCACGAACTACAAAAGACGAGCCCCCCCTGCGGGACGTGCTTGCGTGGATGGACCAGGCAGAAAAGGCACATGAAATCAGATCTGCCAGTCGCTCCAACAACGGATGAAGCAAGGAAGAACCTACAAGATCCTGGTAGATAGAGAAGGTCTTGGTATTAGAGTTGAGTGGGCTATCAGTATGTCCTTTATGTGGATTTGTGGGTGTATGAGTATGAGAATTACCAAGTGATAAGGCCAGGAACAAAAGTTTTGTCTCACACATCCAGCGGCCAATAACCCTTGCGAGGCCCATTACATCGCGCGTTTGTTTTCCCGAAAATAGTAATGTCAGCCCCATGCACAGGAGGATGATATCGATGTCAACCCTTTACTATACTACGAAAAGAGGAATTGTGGGTTCGTACGTCAGAAATGAGTCCAAATGGCCGGTTTAGTTTAAAAAGAGATTTTATTTCTGAGTATTTTAAACCACATATGCGTGGTTTATCCGATGAGTTCAGACGACATCCTATGATGAGTTTGTAGGGCGTCATTTTCTGTCTCATAAAAGTGCTTCTAAATCGTCGTATTCTTGACTCACTTATCGGTACAATCGGTTGAAATATGGTTTTGTCTGAAAGTGTGTGAGACGATCTTTCGATCCCGACAAAATCAGCGCGGTGCGATTTCATTTTGAGGTTGCAATTATTTTTTCTAAACTGTCCTCAATTTTCGTTGATGACGCTAAAGCTTCCCATGACTTAGGCCATTTGTCCGCGTAATAAATGCGGAAGTTGACACAGTTCACCAGGGGGGACATCGGGCCTAGACCCATCTTCATAATCTTGCATCACATCAGCATGCCTTGCGGTGCTTTTTTTTTTTATTTATGACATCATAGACATGCAATACAAAGAGTACAATGTTTAAATGTAGCATAGCATCCCATTTTTATTTCATGTGGAACTGTAAGAAAAACACATTGACAATTGGTAAATGTTTTTGGAAAGAATATTGTACTATCATGCCATTGCCTAGGAATTCGACAGCCCTTGCCATGTCAACAGACGAATAAACTACATGTTTTTTAAATATGTGTACTGTTTGGCAGAATACTGAATTTGCCAGTGGCATAACCGGGGTGGGTGGGGGTGTGGGCTTATTTACCTGCTCAACTTGACCCCCACCCCGTCCCCCAATAAACTTTCGTTTAAATTACGAAAGGGTTATTTTACCATTAAATGATCATCAGTCATTTAGCAATTAGAGTGTCGATTCTTTGTTTACAAATTTAAATGGTCATTCATTCATTTACCAATTAAAGGTCTTCATTTACCATTAAAAGGGTCTTCCTTCATTTTACATCCTTATTTACCATTAAGCTTCTTGTATTGATTTGGCTGAAATCATTGTGTGATTCTCGTAAACTTTTTGGAATTTAAACAACGTAGCGAATTAATTGATTCCCGCAAAATTTCTTTTTTTAGTAATCGAGACCGATTCTCGCACTCTTCTACGAAATTCTGCCCTTGAAAGGGTTTTTTTCATTTACCAATTAAAGGGACGTCATTTCATTCATTTAGCAATTAAAGGGTTGTTACTTTACTACTACTACTTTGTTTCCAAATAAACGGTCATTTACGCATTAAAAGGGTCCATTCATTTACAATAAAAGGGGCATTCCTTACTTTCCCATTAAAGGGTCATCCTTCAAATTTAGGGGTTCTTCATATTACGATTTAATGATCATTTCCATCATTTACTATTAAAGGTCATTCACATCATTTACGAATTAAAGGGTCTTTCCATCATTTTCAATTAAAAAAGGCCAGGCCATTGTTTACAAATTAAAGAAGGGCTGACTGAATCATTTACAAATAAAGGGCCATTGAATCATTTACCAATTAAAAGGGTCTTCATCGATTTCCATTGAAGTTTACCACATAACGAGTAAAGCCTGCGGTTAAAACACGGTAACAAAATTTTGACACTTGAAATTTTCTAAACATTTTGACCCTTCATGAATACATGATGTGTGCCAGACTTTCCGGGGATAACAAATTAAGCTTTCATACGAACGTGGGGTGTTAATATTGGTGCAATCATTCAACTCCATCCGTAAAGGAGAACCCGTACAACGATAATAATTAAACGATATACACTATAAAATAATTGACCACATATCGAGTGGTGTCATAGAAAAACGGAATTATACAACCCTAACATGATTAAAACATCTAGTCTGAAAATGGCTATTTAAAATCGCGCTAGTGCATAACGTGCTCTGCATACGACTGGACGTGTTAGGTCATACATTCCATAGAAAATACCCATTATGAAAGCCTCATGTGTGCCGATTTATGACGCTACTGTGCCGTCCGTATCGCATAACACAAAGACATATCCCATATACATAGCGCGAATTTCAAATACCGCATGGCCAGACAAAAGGCTTTAATTCGTTTTATTGTTAGTATACTTCCGTTTTCCCATTAAACACTCCATATGTGTTCAGAATTGTTTTTAATAGCGTATATGTGTAAGTTTATTCTTGATGCAACCGTTCTCCTTTAAGGCCTGTCAATGCATTCAAATGTAATGCATGTACATCCATCATATGTTATTAATTAATAACTTATCCCAGTATATTTTTTTATAAATAGTAGTCCGCATTTTAAGAACCATTACCAAAGCAGAGCACGCATTAAAGGACTCTTATATTTTGTGAAACCAAACAGCTCACCGCACCATTGTTTGTTTTATTCTGTCATGTGTAAATGTAAGTGATTGAGACACCTGTATTGCAACACCTGCAGTGGTCATCATTAAAATTCAACCCTAATAAGTGCCAGTGTTTTCAGGAATACAAACCCCATGTAGTGTAGTGCCAAATAAATTTTTTTGTATTCATATTTTGTTTGTTACATTTTGTCATATTTTATATTTTATATTGTTTGCTTTTACGAGTGAAGACACAAATAAAAGAAAACTTGCAATGAGATGAATGTTTTTATGATTTATCTGTGCGGCTTGATATTTTGTGGTAAATTGGTCAACAAATAAACAAAACAAACAGATTTTTAAGTGGGAAGAGGGTTAATTTTAGGAAAACTTTTTTAAAAACTGGGAAGATGCAAATAAAATTGCAACTACTGTCTATTACTCCAAAACTAGTGAAAGTACTAAATGATTACATCACGTACCCTTATGCAAACCATCATTTAAAGAAAGGGCATTGACGAAGCGAAGCATTGCCCCAAGTCAAACAGCTTCAACATCAAATATTTCAGTGGAAATCTATCAACAGCAAATCGGTTTCGCAAAATATCATGTTCTATTAGGAGGTGATATTTTGCGAAACGAATTTTGTTGGTAGAATTCCTACTGAAATAGTTGATGTTTTAACTTGTGCAATGCTAAACTGACAAATTACCAACAGTGCCAGATGGGCCACCATGATACAAACCCTTTGCTCATAACATCAAAACGCACCATCGGAATCGACTGCGATTTTGGAAATCTTCTTGAGGATTTCATAGTAATCAAACTAAACATGAAGGTGCTGGGATCAACACATGCACCTTTAAAAAATAGGGTAGGATGCCAATGCCGTTTATGCTTAAATGTTAATAAGTTGATTTGAGTGAAAAACAATGCTCAATTTTAGTCTAGTAATGGAACTTCTCTTGAACTTTAGTGTTATTCTCAACACTAAATGCAGAAGCAAAAAAAAAAAAAAAAAAAAAATCAGTAAAATCTTCTTTTAGGGATTCGCAAAACTGACAAAACCAAAAAAAAGTACTCAGGGATGTAAATGAGTTGCAACTAACAAATCCTGAAAGGTGATGCATGCTTGAAAAAGTGTAAAATTTGAGCAAAAGGGGCTGGAAAATATAGTGTGGAATTTTGAGTAATCCATTCCTGAAATCTAATCCCTGAGTACTGGGCGATATAATCCTGCAAAGGGGTAGGATAAAACCAGGTATCCTGCACTGGCGAAGTTCAGTTCAAAACGTGGAAGCAGAAATCAGACCTAAAAAAAGAATCTCCAAAGCGGATTTGAGTGGTGATACGCTTTCACTTTTGAAAAACAGCGCTGTTGATGCTGTCGGCGACGAAGTAATATTAGCCAATCAGTGTGGCCGGGTGTGGCACGTCAAACTTATACAGTGTACAGGATCAAAACAAACCGTTTTCGGGGTATTCGGAGTAGGAGGGGTATAAAAATCCGTATTCTTGAATCACTTTCCCAAAATATACAACTATAACATTTTTTTTAGAAAATAAATATCGTTGTTTACGTTCCATGTGACGGCAGCTTCCTGGTACAATGACGAGAAATGGTGGAAATTGGGGATTTACGGCGAACAATACTACGATATTTTGTTGAAGCAATAGAGGTGAAAATGTGTATTTTTAATAAAGAGTAGAATTTTTCAAGAAAATAGTTGTGGCCCTTTCATGTGATACCAAGATTGTGACAATTGATGCAGGAAAACGGCCACAATTGCGGAGGGAAATGAGCTTTGAAAATTATAAACGCCGCGGGGTTCAGTGCACGCTGTCTCGTAGCACACAAACTGGAAAGGGGGAGAAAAAGGCTGGTTAAACCCGTGATTGGCGCTGGACATGCACACGACTGTGTGATAGATTTTATAATTCACATTTTAGAAAATTTACTTTTCAGCGATTTTAAGTTTTCTTATTGTAGTCATCATGTTTGTCTCAAAAACAGTGGGGGAAAGCTTCAAATGCATTAAAAAGACATACTGACTTTTTCACTCTAAAATACATTCCAATTCTTCTGAGGAAAAAAAAAACATTTGTTGTTGTTTTGTTTGACCTAAACAAATATTATAGATAATGCTGTCATCTATTAGAGTAACAATTCATGATTATGGTTGGGGCCAAATATAAAAGCTGGTACAAAAATGATGGGAATATGGAGTGAAACACTAAGGCACATGAAAATAGATTAAGGGGCATTTTGTGATCATTAGCCTTGTCCCCCCCCCCGGCTTAGTTAAAAGTTAGTTTTTTATAGCAATCTGAAACCATTGGCCTTAGTATAGAATGTGTGCCCAATCTGACACGTGCAATTTGTCATACTTTTGAAGAAATTTACGATTTTATTAAAATTACAAAACAGTAGCCTATGGGCATCATCAGAATCAAAATGCATCGTCAGAATCAACTGAATTTTGGGAAATAACTTTTCTTGGGGATATTTAGTGAACCATAAGCAAAAAATTAGGTGCTAAGTAATGCACATTTGGTTAGTCAATTGGATTCTTAAAAAATTGCTACCTGTTTCCCATTAAATTTGAACTTTTGAGTTTGGTTTTAAACATTTTTGCACTTATCATTGAAAGCATTACCTAGTCTAACAGAATAAAAAGGACATGTGTTTTAAATATAGGCCTAGGAAGCTTGAGCCTTGAAGGAAGGCCTTGCTGAAGTAATTGGTGCCTCCCTACTGAAACTGACTCAGCTAAACGTTACTTCATTTCCTCAAAGATAACTAGAATTACCCTCTTGTGTTTGGCAGAATTCCTATTGTCTGTTTTGTACTGACAAAATATAGGAGTGAATTTGTTGAAATTTAGGATCGTAACATGTATTTTATGAAGTGATCAGTTAATGATATTTTGAAAAATAAGTAAAATTTGATTGATCAAATCAAACTAAATTGAAGTTCCTCTCTGCCATGAACAGTATAAGTAATTCTTTGTAAGGGAAATCTTCTTAAATTTAGTCGTTTTATGTTAAACATTAATTATTTCATGATCCTAACACATTAGAATGGTTAGATTTCAGCTGTGCTACAATGTTATGCATGCAAATAAAAAATATGAATATTAAATAGCACAATATCAGTATGTGCATGTGTTTTATACTTAATGAGGGTCAAACCACCATTTTGGGGCAAAAGGTGATATCTGGCTGGTATGTAATGGGCTCTTTTTTCTGCCTTCTTTATCAATAGGACAAAACCTTTTTGCCCAATAAAGTAAAAGCTCAGTATGGGTACCCCCCCCCCATTTACATGATCAAATGCTCTTATGGAGGAAAGTCATGGCATAAACATTACAAGAACTCAAATAAAAAATTCCTATATTTAATTAATATTTGGGAAATTTGGAGGTAATATTGAAGTTTTAAAAAAGATTTAAGGTCAATGACCTTGACCTTGTAAGCATTAACAAAAATTATTTTCGAACTTCTAATTTTTTGTAATTGTGTAAACTTATCGATGCGCTTCTTTCCATAAAAAAATTACTAAAATTTCTTGCCAGTTAATGAGATAATTAGCTTGGGTCCCCTAGGACCCCCCCCCCCTAGAGGCAACAACAGGATTGTGATTTTAAAAATAAAAATTAGCAAACCCTGTTGCCAAGAAATTATTTTTCTGCTTATGTAATGTTCATTGCATGAACAAAATCAATTACATACATCAGAAAAAATAATTAACCCCTTTATGTGCTGAAAAAGCGATTCCATCATTGCACGACTGCGTGCCATTGCTGTAGCAAACCTATGGCAAAATGACTGCCCCCACAAAAACTAACAAAATGACAAAATGGTACTGTTTGTGTTAATATATGTAAATTGGTCCTTCTAGAGCAATATAACAATCAAAATGATTTGCAATGTGGATGCTGTTGAAGCAGGGTCGCATGAAACGTCAATAACCTTACTTTTTTGAGCATTTTTGACCGTCATTTCTAAAACAATGATTTGCCCCTAATTTCCGACAGATAAACCGAACTCATTTGTATTTCAACCGTGGCCTTGTTCCTTAATGCCCCCTCAAGGTGGTATGAGGTTTCATTTGAAAATTCCCTCGGGAAAGTGGTTCCTTAGGGGTTTCCATGGAACCCCCCCCCCCCCTTAGCCCGACGTGAGTGAAAAACACCTTAGGCACTTAAGGTTACCTCAGACCTGGTCGATCACTAACGGGTATGTCAATTGCTGTAGCCTCATTCAGAACTGGAAGCTGATCAAAAGTTGGTATTCTGAGAGAAGCTACATTTTTTCATTTACCCTGTGAAACTTAGAGCTAAAGGATGTTTGGTTGGACGTTTTTGAGCAAATAGGTGCCCCATTTTGGTCGCCACCAATATTAATTTAACATACTCTATGGGGATACAAAATCACCTTTTAGAATTGGGTTGAAATATCGGCACAAAATTTTACAGCTGGATTTTGGGTGCAGGCTATTATTCTATCGAGGGGGATGAAAAATGTATATACTTATAAATAGGGTTCATCCCCTTTTAACTATATCCTAGCTATGGATTTTTAAAAAAACTCTGTGTTAAAACTTTATTGGTATTAGAACCTTTCAACTAAATCAGAGACTTTTTGGCCATGAGTCCTTGGCATTTAATCTTGCCATATAAGCCTGCATGAATATTAGGGCGTGGACAAAAAGACAAGTTCATATCCTTACAGGTGAATAAAAACAAGTTCATTCTTCTCACACCAGAGGTTTTTAAAACATAATTAAAATAAAAATCCCTTGCCCACTGGTGGTAACAAAACACTAAGCTTATGACGAGTACTCCAAGAATAACGCTGTATTAGACTGGATTAAATCAAATGAGTGGAAATTAAGAGTCATTTATTAACTAGTAAGTAGGGAGGGAGGAAAGTAGTGGTGGTCTGCTCTATGGGCAGTCAGTAGGAATGTAGGTATTTCCCCCTTGTCACTAATGACTTCAGATTTCAGGTTATGCGGGTGCAGATGCATAAAGACATACTGCCTACCTTCCCCGCAAGAAGCCAGCTGTGGGAAGTTAGGGCATTGTCTCTTTGCAGCTGACACGCATAAACCTGAAATCAAAGGTCGTACTGGATTAGTTAAATGTTTTAAAGGGGCAGTGAGAGAGCTATAACATTGGAAGCTGGAATTATTTTTTTTGTACAAAATGTTGAAATTCTAAGTTTGTATTGGAGCAAATATGGAAATCAGCCTGTTTTATAATAGAGGTTAATGGCTGAATATTTTTAGAAAAAAAAGTTCGAGTGCATGGGGCAAAAATCAATGCACACGCGCTCAGTTTGACAACGAATAATGGTTACAAGCCCGCAGGGGTGATTGCCATTATGAGTTGTTTTTAAACTGACACGACAGGTGCATTGATTTTTTGCTAATGCCATGAGAAACTAAAAATATGCAGAAATTACTAAATTCATTAACGTTATTACATAGTCAGCGCACATTTTTCCCAAAAACAAATCTGAATACGTCATGAAATCCATGCAATTGATATTGCAACGAAATAATGCACACACCCATCCATGAAATGAACCGATCCAACGTCACGCGTAAAGTTCTAAGCACAACGCGTAGCTCAGGTACATACGCACCGCTGCAATGACAAATATCAGTGCACATGATTTTGTCCACTTATTTCTCCTCTAAAAATAAACGTTTATGAATGGAATTTAAGTATATCAAAACCAAAAAAAGTAGACTTGTGTATCCATCCTCAAAGCTTCTCAATTTAAGAAAGAAACTAGCACAAGTTTAATATCAAAATAAATAGCATGTAAATAACCAATGTAATCTTCCATTTTGTCTTTGCAATTAGAGCAAGCGCTAACATTTTGCAAATGTGAATGGTGAGCAGGAAGTTGTGCAGGGGTAATAGGCAAAACTTACTGCTCAAACTAGCAATTAAAATGATTAAATTGATCATACTCAATTGCAGACGACATGGGATAATATAGGATGTTCTAAACGTGTATTTAATTACAGCCATGTAAAATATTCGATTTCACAAACATTTAATGTTGCAATCAACATAGTGAGCTTTATTGATTATGTTATGCCGATTCTTAACCAGCATGCCTGTGTTCTTTTTAAGCAGGACTTGGTGGGTGACATTGAGAACCATGACACGAAGTAGATGCTGTACGGGATTGGGAGATGAGCTGACGGTGAACAGGACCAACCAATATGGTGCTGATACCTACTTGGACAGCTGGCACAGACAGTATGATAGGGGCAATGGAGATTTGTTGGTTAGTGGCTGAAGGGTTCACTATACTAGTTCCACTACAGCTGGACTAGCTCTCCTTAGTGAAGGTAATGAAAGAGCAACAGAAGGGGCTACACAGGCCATATGATCAATTCATGGGTTCTACATTCAGCGCTTGTGACAACGAGCCTGAGCATTGATAAGACTGCATAGCTAATTCTAAATGATTAGCCAGCCCATTTATACTATATTCCACTACAGTCTGGACTAGCTTCATTTATGACGGAAGTTATGAAAAGAGCAAACAGAAGGCTTACACAAATAACCAGGGCAGTTCTGTGTACAGTTGGTACAATTGTAACTCCTTGTTCCCTATTTGAAATAATGCTTGAGGTCCAATGACCTTACACTTGCGCCCCCAATGGGGATGGAACTAGTGTAGGTTTGTCTTTAAGCCCCTGGATACTACCACCTATAATACATCTGTATGATTGGCTTTCATTACACCCACCCCCCCACAATGAGTAGCCCTCTGAGTACCCATTAAAATGTGCTTTTGTATCACTGTGTAACACATACCAACATGCTTAAATTCTCTGATTTGCTCATACATGATATTAGATGCCAAGTAACCAATCAAAAGAGGGCTTAGATGCTGATATTAGGCAGGTAGGGCCCTGGGTAATGATATAGAGATGGTGATTGAACTCCATATGAGGATTCAAGAAAAGGTATTTTTCATGGTATGTGTCTCTGGACAAAGTTGGGGAGTGGTTTGTAAAAAGTTGTTCTAGTTTTTTGGGCATCTTCCATACTTCACAAATCCAACTACAGGGACTGTTCTTTCTGCTGTAATGGTCCTTGATTATCTTAACACTTAAATAATTATTTTCTAGCTTTATTGGGGTCACAATGAAATAGGGCTTCAATACCACGTTCACACAGTTACCAAATTGCAAAACGCATGGTAGATCAGATAATGATTGTGTGGATTACGAATTCCCAAAAGCTACCTGGCAAGGAAGACCAGGTTGGGTGCAGCGAGACGCCAGGAAGGACGGGTCCAGTGTAAAAACATTTTGATTTTCACGTTTGACCGGGATATGTAGAGAGAGAGAGGGAGAAAGGAAGGTAACTGTTTTGAGTGGGTTAGCCTTGACAAGTGGGGGACCTTTGTAGAGGAAGAACATCAGGAAAACTCTAGTGTGTCCGGAAGGAAACAACTGGAAAGGGGACAACATGTTGGTCAAAGCATCACAGGCATGGGCGGGCCATCTTTGAATTATTATAACTTTGAATTATGGACTGATGAAAGGAAACACAAACTGGGTTTTGAGATGGTATATCTGGGCAAGTGAGTGTTGGGCATTTTGTGGTTGAATCTGGCCCTGAAGGTATGTGCATAAATTGGTTAGCTTGGGATTAAGTTGTTATGGCTTATCAAAGCTAAAAAAAAAGGAAAAAACAAGAACATTAAATACAAGGTATAATATTTGTTGTGTGCTACTGAATTATACACAATCAAATTGGGTTGCATGAAGTCGCCACATAGTTATGCGTCACATAAACTCTGACACTGGTTTTGATCGCTAAAAGAGTATAGAGTTATCTAAGTCAAAAAACTTCTAGTATGGTTCACTTCCTGTATATTGCAGACCACAAAATTGCGCGATTTAAAAAAAGGAAGACTTCAATCTTGGTTTGAATTGTGTTGGAAACACCATCTGTGTTTTTGCCCAATTATTGTGTAATTGTCTTAAAGAGATATCTAGGAAAATTATGGTCAACTGCATTGGAAGCTTGAAGCATTCTCTATCCCTGCACCCCTCCCTATCCCCACCCAACTAAGGTGGGTTCTCGTGAGGAAAAGAACACATTTTTAGATCAATATTGACACGCGGCATGAGGAGGACCATTTTGAAGTAGGCAATAAAAGTGTTTTTTTTTTTTTCTCCAAACACTTTGACAAAGATTGTAGTTTAGGCTGACAGTAGTTAGAGGGTAAAATAGCAAAATGATGAAGTGTACAAGTAATGTTAAAAGGCAACTAGATGATTACAGTGACATGACCCCCCCCTGGCATGAGACTAGCAAGTACACCTCTTCAAGTACACTTAACCTGAAGAGCTGGTGGCAGGTGAGTCTTAGTCAGTAAGTAATGTTAACCTACCCTGTGCATGCGGCAGAAATCTAATCTAAATTTTCTCTATACGAATTTGCTTTGGAAATTCTTTGCTATGAACTTTTTGAAATTACATTCTGGTATGACTTACTAGAGCTATGATAAAGATAAATTTGAAAGAGGAGCAGGTATGAAGGGCATGTGTATCTCTTAGTCGTGCAATTTTGTCAGTGTAATCAAGTTATAGGGGCTGAACATTTCTAATATTAGTGGTTTAACCCCTCGGGAGGGGGAGAGCCTTCAGCCACTATGTCAAGATATTTTTAGTTTCA
The DNA here is from genome assembly GCA_023653785.1 of Ophioderma brevispina. NCBI lineage: Eukaryota > Metazoa > Echinodermata > Ophiuroidea > Amphilepidida > Ophiodermatidae > Ophioderma > Ophioderma brevispina. The sequence goes on from JAMKCH010084823.1 coordinate 14,456, forward strand.
AATAAGTATTTCATGACCTTATTTGGAGATGGCGTGAAAAGTCCGTCAATGATTCCAATCAGTAGATTTGAGGTGTCTTTCCCAAGTGATCTTGCAGTATTTTAGAAGACCCTAACAATCTATACAAACAAAAACACCGACTTCTTGTCATTATATAGAGCCTTTAAAGACCTACCAGAATCGCAAGGTTAAGACTATGTGTAGCCCTACTGATTTAATCTACCCCAGAGCAAAGCAAGAATAAGCAGCATATGTATCCGTGTAGACCTGATTTGAGAACAGCAAAATTGCAGTTATTTTTGATCAGGGCTCAATGCTTCGGTTCAGACCTGCATCTCGGGGAACCCCTCTACGCAAAAAGGGTCACTTGCCCACTTGATTAAAACACTGCGATATTCTATAGCATGTTAAGTGTTAGTCAGAGGATGAGTTTCCAATCCCATGATGCAACAGATTAGCAAAAATGTCATATTGAGGTCATGTGATTTCACATAGTAACTGTATTCACACCCCCCACGCTATGAAAAGAACCACATTTTGCTTGTTTTCAAGAAAACAAATCAGTATTTCAACCATTTTTTAGTATGATCGTAAGTTTACAATCATTGTTCTTTAACCTCTTATACATGCTAGGCTCTGATTCTGTTGAACAGTATTGAGTACACGCAGTGCTCTGACAGTCAGCCATTTTGCTAATTTAGGATTTTCTGTTCCCTATTCACTAAACATGGGCTATCAGAGCCTCTTTGCATATTGCATCAATCAGCATAGGTGGTTTTCACCCTGTAGTGAGAAATGCATAACTGGAAATTTGTACGCAGCATGCACTCTCATGTGGTGCAATACGGCAGTATTGTTTAATTCACTCTTAATTGAATGCTAATGAGTGGTCAAATCAGTTTTTTTTTATTATTACTCACCATATACAAGGAACAGACAAATAGCTTGCCTCTGCGACTATAACTAAGACCTACAAAACCCGCAGGCCATATTTTCAAAACATGCTGCAATCCAAGTGGACTGCATTTTTATGATCAAAGCTCCCTTCCTTTAATATTGCTTATTCCCTGGTACAAGTGTAGTGCAATTCATTGTGGGATTGGTTAAAGTCCTCATCTGGTGTAAAGTATTTATTGGAAGGAAACCAGGACAGTAATCTGATCAAACTAGACTGACAAAGCGCGTCTCCTCTTTCGAGATGATGAACTGCCTAACTACTAAAAAATTGCAGGCCATTAGGATATGATAGCATCCTAAGTTAATGAGCCTGTGGCAAAAAATGGGGGTCATGCACTCATCGCAGGAATGAATGAATGTAGTGATTCATAGCTGAATTGGGTAGAGGGAATCGCGCTGACATCATAAAATTCAGAGACTTGTTTCTCATGGTTGGTCTGTCAATATTCGGGGATTTTACTCTTGCAAGAAGGCCTATCTGCAATGCTCTGCCATTTGCAGTTTTGTTTGTTAGTTAAGTGTTAATACCCCTCCCAAATCTACCACCCGGCAATCCTATTGCAGATGGGCCCTTTTTGCTCTGAAATGCCTTGAAATGATACACAGGTTTTATGTGACCCCAATTGGCTCTGTGCTGTTGAAGATGTTAATAAGCTAATACATGTGGTTAATCAGTGGAGGGTTCTTAGTGGACAGATTGATTTGGGAACTGTGTGAATGAAAATGGTAGTGTTTTTTTAGAGGGCTCAAGTGTAGCTAGGTCCAACATTATCAAACATAGAAATCTTTTATAATGCTTTGTTTTTTTTTTTATTTGTTTGTTGTTTGTAGCAAAATTGTGAAATTTTCCATTAATTAAGTTTGATTTTTTAAAAAAAAAACGCGTGTTTTTTTGTTTTTTGAATTTAAATATATTTTGGGGTCATACTTTCGTCAATGTTGTATATGTTTAGGGGGTCAATTTTCAAAATTCCACTGCACTTCCCAGACCGGAAAACCAAAATCAAGACCCCAGGCAACTATTAAATTTACAAAAATGAGCAAACTTAAAGAATGTACCCTGCAAACAAGAGACATTTGGCTGACAAAAAACTGGCGATCATCCAATTTATCTTGTCCAAAATCAACTCGGAATTGGGAGAATGGGAAGATATAAATAAAAGCAACTAACTTCTTTAAATAATAGAAAATATTCAGCTGCCTGCACTTATTTAATATGAACATACCAGTCCAGGTCAATTTTAGTAATCTACTGCTGTTTGCCTGATATGCTTTAATAAAATCAATGTTTCAAATTTAGTTATTAAACAGAAAAATCAGAAAATAGTTTGCATTTTTGAGTAGAAATAATTGTACCAAACAAACATATCCATACCTTTTTTTTGGAGGGATGTGCAGTCATCCTCAGGATAATCATGTGATGTACACATTATGCAAATTAAAGCTATTGATTATCAAATTTGAAACATACAATTGTGGCCAACCAAAAAAAAAAATCCAACAAATTTTGACTTTGAAATTTAAAAAAAAGTGGATGAGTAATTATGGTACCATTAGTATACTATGAGTGCAGCATTAACATCGACCACATGATTAAAATATCGTCTGATCATTTATATATGCATGGCAAGTTTTTTCCCTAGGGCTTTATTTTCACATTTTGTATAATCAATTAGTATTACATGGAAATTAAATCCTAGGAAATATTCAACCACTAAAAAGATGAACTTGCTTGAATCGTGGTGACCTTCTATATCAGATACTGCAAATGTGTTATGTTGGAGAAATGTATGAAAATTTACTTCAGTGAAAATATTCTTTTATACAGTAATTGATGAAGCAAAACCACATCAACCTGCTCCATCAAAATAGGATATTGCAATTAAAACATGTGTATGTTCAAGTCTTTCAGTGATTATGTATTGATGGATTAGTCATACACAATTTGGCAGTGTTAATGGATGCGATCATGAATGTGTAAATGGTGTTTAATGCCTAGCGAAGGGATTTAATCAAGACATTTAAAATAACGCATATATGTGAGCGGATGATGGTTTGTATCATAATCATGTATTCACGTATCACAAGTTATGCATGAATGTGGTTTGATTTGAATTAAAAATATTTGACTTGATCAAAGAAAATAAAGGACATCGGCTAAGGCCAAGGTTAAGAACAGAAGCGAGTCAGTTTGGTCAACCATTAGAGTTCAAAAGCCTTTCAAAAGAGAGGGAGAGAGAGATTTACTACGTTATAAAAAATGGTGTTATTTTTTATATAATGTTCTTTTTTTTTCTGATGTGTATTTTCATTCGTTGAAAAAATCAATTGCTGTCATTTCCTTTGTTTTTTAAAATATTTCCCTTTTATGGAATTTTTTGTATGTGTGTTTATTTTACAATTTACATAATATACTCCATTTGCCTACCTCTGTGCAGTGATGTCAGTGACGCGCCCACAAGACGGTAGATCTTGACGCGTGCGTAAGAGCTGCTTCAAGGTTGTGACATCACTGCACAGAGGTAGAGAAATGGACTATAGCACCACTACAAGGAGCACAAAATTGCTGTAACTGATTTTGATTGAAGTGTGTCACATCAGAGTCAACAAAATCTCAAATAAGTTTCAACATTCCAAGTCTTTGGTGTTTTTAATGGCTCTCCAAGTAATCCAGTATCCTCTTGTTTTGTTTTCACAGAGGGTATATTGAGTCAATCCCACAATGCATCCCGTTTTGGGAAATTTCACCTCAATAGGGTCATGTGATCCACCAAAATCCTATTCTTAACACATAAAAACACTGAATTTTATGCTCATTTTAGCCCAAAAGCATTAGTACTTAGGGAATTTTTAGCATGATCTTGTGGTTCTTAAACTTTTTTGATGCTTTTTATCCCTAAGTACTGACATTATTAAGTACAATACAGTATAGGCACATTGCAATGCATTATGGGATACTCATGTCACACACCCTCTGTTTTTTTGCATGTACATTGAAGCATAACTGAGTACCTTTAGCAGTCTGTGTAGAATAGTATATAGATTGTTTTATATAGACACACCTGCTTCGCTCCACCATGACAAAACACAGGATTTGATTCCATAGAACAGAACACATGATTTAATCTATAGAGATTAACTAGAAAGGAGAGGAATTAATTCAGGTTTTATTCTAAGAAATAGAATATTTAAATATATTGTATGAAGTTGTTTCACTCTGTACGGGAATTGGTGTGCTACTTCCTCGGTCCAGGAGAATATAATATGGTATAGGCAAGTTTACAACTCCAAACCTTTGTGTTTACATTGGGCAACGACAGTTTTTGTATGTTTTCCCATTTTGTATTCTTCCCATTTTGGCATCTTCTCCCATTTTGGTATCATCCCTTTTGGCATCATCCAGTTTTGGTATTGTACCATTTGTTTTCAGTCAGTGGATTAAAGGGAAATTACACACAAATGACTGGTTAAATACAAAGGTATATACAAGCATAGAGTAATAAAGGCTGGAGATCATCCACCCTATAGATTCAACAAGCTCACTGAAGGATGTTTAAATGTACCGCCCAAAGCCCCATGACACAAAAATCTTACAGCATGAAGAAATGCACTTCTCGTTGATTCGACAGGCGACACTCAGTTATAAAATGAGCCTGAGCATCCAAGGAACATCATCAGGAGTTGGTTTGTCAGAGGTTTACCGCAGCAAAGATCAGGCACAATATTTTTGCAGATTTTCAAAATGGCATGGGCTATAGTATTTCCGTAGTGCCTATGGCGAGTGTGGACGTTTTTTAACAGAGTAGTAGTGGCAGTATATTTTTATTTTATTTGTATGGAGCTTTGACCTCGATAAGTGCAAAAACAGCATCCGCCACGCGGTATTTATTGGCAATCAGGGAAAATAAGCATATTCATGCCCATTCCAAAGGATTAGCTGGGAACAGTCCAGACGCCTTGCATACCAAGAGGGTGTTTTAAATCAATCCCATAATGCCTTTGCAATGGGCCTAGACTGTACTGTTACTAAACACATGTCAGTACTTAAGAGGAAAAAATGGTTTGTATGCCATAAACCCAGCCAACCCTAGAAAATCCTGCCGACTCAATTTTTTTGATGCAAATTAGCACAAATCAAAAAAATCTGAGATAGTAAATCTTTTTTTAACCATCACAAGATGAAAAAACATCAAAACAAGACAACGAAAACAATTACAACATGTAAAATAAAATACCTTTACTGTGTTCATTGAAAAAAAATGTAGCATGTTGTATTCACTTTAGAGAAAACACAGTTGTGAAGTTCACTTTACCAAAAAAATCTGACCGACCGCTGAACCTAATTATTTTCCTTCCTTACGACAATTTTTTTTTAGACATTAAGGATCCAAAAATTTCAAGAATCACAAGACACTTCATGGTCTGCTAAAATGAAATACTCATGTTTTGGTACTAAAAGAGTGTAAAATTCAGAGTTTTTTGTATTAAGGATTTGGGTATTGAACAAAGTTACACAGTATACTCACAACCACTAACTGGCTGTAAAAAAATTTAAAAAGATTCTCATTTGTGATTTAAATTTCAAGGCATTAGTAGACCATACTAGTTTGTCCTAATTCAAGTTGGCCTTCACACAACATGTTACCCTAGGAGGATAAATGGGTTTAATCAAATTTTTGGTGCAGAAGGTGAGTGGCTTATTTTATATAAAATGGGGCGTAGATTCAAAAAAAAGCAGTCTATTGACCGTACTCAAGACACTTTTGATTGATATTGGCATTTTTGACTAAAAATCATATTGAAAATTCATCAATTTTTCTTTTGGTGTTTGGACTAGCGAATTTATGTAAAAAGGAGTCACTAGATTATTAACACAAAGACCGTCTATTGCTGTTTGTGAGATTTTTTAGGTGATTTTCCTCCTTTTTTGTCCAAAAAATAGACTTATTGATAAAAAATTCATATTTCACTTTTGGGTGCTCTCTGACAAACGATCTAATGTAAAAGGGTACTGATTTAAAAATAATCTTAAAGGTCCATGCCCGATCGCTAATAGCCTCGTCCCCAGAAGCCCAGATTTTACCGGAAGTGGTCACATTTTGTATCAGAGAAAGTACATTTTTCTCATTTACCCTGTGAAATCTTTTTTAGGGCCAAAGGATGTTTGGTTGGGAAGTAATCCAGCGAAAATGTACCCAATTTGGTCGACAATATTAATTTACACAGTACCTATGGGGCTACGAATTCAGTTATACTCTCACATGACACCGCATTTAAATATCCGGTGCAAACTTTAAAGGTGGGGTTTTTGGGTAAAGACCCAATCTATCAAGATGAAAAAACTTCATATCCTAATTCGGGCCATACCCCTTTAATTGACTGTACTGAACACAATTTGGACATGTTGGTCATTTTTGTTACCATTGAAAAAATTTGCTGTAAAATATGCCGTTAATTTGGCCAAAAAAATTTTGTTGTGCGTGAAAATTAGGGACTATGACAATATTATGTTTCAGTTGTTCATCACAATATTCCTTTTTCTTTCGTGTCCAAAGACCAGTGGTTATCCAACTATGATCTAGCAGAAGATGGGCAAGTCTGGCTGCTCACTAAATTACACAGTCATTGTCTTGCATTGTTGCTCCATCCACAGTGGGCAGACCAAGAGATTTTCAATTGTCTTGGTGCGGTCCCACAGCCACAGGTAGTGTATGATCTGCTTCCAGGTAGCCCCACTCCCGGGCCCCACTTCTGCAAGAAACCTTAGATTGGCCGATTCCTGGTTTCTCAATCTGTTGAGAGAGCGCCATTCAGCCCTTAGGAGTCAGCTCCAGGTGGGAGATGCTTTAATACCAGGTTCAATACCAATAATTGGTTGGTTGTAGCATTCTTTCTTTCCACAGGCGACTTCTTAAACTCCTTTAGACTGTTTCAAGAGATTGGACTTTGCTAAGAACCCCTCTCTCCAGATTTAAGTCGGTTGGCAACAGCAGCTCTGTCCGGACATGGGTGCTTTACATTATATATTGACAGCTACGCTCGCTACACTGCGACATATGTCTGGTGGAGCAATTTCTTCCTGCTAGGATGTACATGTATAAGTTATCCACTGGTGTTGAACGAAGACATCCTGTGTCAAGGCCGGCAGGAGGCATTTAACATCGAATCAAGCTTCTTGACATGGGGTGATCTTTCCCATACGGGCAAGCATACTCCTAGCACATTAGTAGCACATGGGATAGTGGCCGTCGGTCTTTATTTTATTTCTAGGGGGCTTCAAATAATAAAATAACGTGCCTTTAAAGCTCCGCTTTGCTATAAGAAAGCAGTACGGCAAGGATTCACCTGATGACCTGGACTGAACGTGAAGCGGATTGCTCCCAACGCCCCATTACTATGCCAAATTTTTGCCCAAATATGAACAAGACTGCTCGTAGAATTCAACCCAGAGGCCTGTAGGACGGACTATATACCAGACCTTTCTAAGGAATTTGATAAAGAATATAGAGTTACTACCATCTTTAAAGCCGATCCTTTCTCAGCTAAAACATCTGCTGGAGGTGAGGAAGTTTCTCCCAGGAATCGCAAACCAAGAACCCCACATCAGCAATTTGCACCCAACCAGGTTGTCCACCAACTACTTTAATGGCAAGTGCAGTCAAGAAGCCCCAGGAAGATCAATCTAGAGTGTACGAGGTTTATAGTGGCGACCCTGGTTTCACTTGGCCCTTTAACATGGAACGAATTGGAAACCGGTTCTTGGCTAAACTTCAACCAGAAAAAACTTGTTTTGACTTTTTTAAGACTTGTTCAAAACGTTTCTATTTTCCACAAATGTTTTTCATAGTGGTAACACATAATTGACAAACATGTCAAATTGTGGTTCAGTACCTCCAAATAAGATTATTTTTTAAAGTACCCATTTTTACATAGATTCCGTTGTCAGAGCACCGCAAAGTGAAAATATATTTTTTGATCAAAATAAGCTATTTTTGGGCCCAAAAAGAAATGAAAATTCACCAAATTCTCACAAACAGCCAATACGACTTCCTTTTATTTGATCGTGACCCGTTTTCTACATAAATTAATAACGCCAGTCACAACACCCCAAAGTATAAATATGCATTTTATTGATTTTTAGTCACAAAATGGCCAATTCACAAAAATGTCTTGAGTTTTTTTTTTTAATTTTTTAGGTTTTTTCTTTTTTTAACCATTTTACATAAAATTAAGCACTCAACTTCTGCAAAACCAAAATTTTGATTAAACCACTTATCTCCTGGGTAATGCCTCAATGACACACCAACAATATTTGATGTTTGCTGCCCTCTATTTTTATCAGAATAAGATTTTTGTCCAAGCAATCATTACAATGAATTATCCAAAGCATGGGTCACTTACAATCTACTTATAAACCAAATTACCATTATTATTTTTTTTTGGCTATTACAAAAAGAATGGTTAGATAATTACAAGATGATGTCGTGCTTTTCCTTGGGAAAATGTAATTAATTTCTCAACAAGACTCTTTTTTTTTTATTTGAGTATGGACAAACGTGCAGTAACCTTGCTAACTGCTGTTACTCTGATGGCATCTATTAGCCCTTCATGTTTGAAATAATTGCAACACATTATGTTTTTATCATATTTGTTTAAACGGTGTATCTAACAGCAACGCTTCATGTGGACTTAACTAGATTTTGTCTAGGATAGTAAGGACTTAATGTCCGTAAATGATAAACAAGTCTGATTCAAGGACCATAACAAAGGCTGGGGAAACAATATGACTATATGGGTGGGGCTCAAATGATTTTGGCATAAAACACAGATGAAGAACAATGTAAAAGAATTGTAATTAGAATAAATATTTTTTAATTCAATATTAAGGGCATTTACTACGCAAATTTTCAAAATTAATAGTTTACTCGCTCAAATTTACGATTGCAATATTGAATAAAAATGTAAAACAATTCTTTTTTTTCAATATTTTATAAAACAACAGGTGAGAAGAATGTAAAAATGATAAATAATTTTAATTAGAAGAAATATTTTCAGAGAGCCAATATTAAAGCAGTTCTCTCATAAATTTCAAAATAATAGTTGTACTCTCAAATTCAAGATTGCAATATGAATAAAAATGTTACAAACAATTCTTTAATTTCAATATTTTATAAAAAAAACAGATGAGAAGAATGTAATAATTTAATTAGAAGAAATATTTTTCAAATATCAATATTAAAGCATTGACTCTCCAATTTCAAATTAATAGTTACGATCAAATTAAGGATTTGCAATATTGATTATAAGGTAAAATCAAATTTCCATATTTTAAACTAAGTTTAAAATCTGTATTATTCTATTACTATTAATGAGTTATAATAATAAGTAAGCAGCAGCTTTATGTTATCAATGATAAATAATTAACATAGGTCTAACAGGGGGATGTACCTTTAACACTATGAGCTAGTAAAAAAATCTCAGTCCTTGGCCAAAGCAGGTTCAGTAGTACCGTCAATCCACCAGGTATAGAAAATTACACCCCAGGGTTGGGGGCTCATGGTATATCATACCCAGATCACACAAGCTAGTTCCTGTCACTGTATATACAAGCACAACCACTGAACTGTGGTCCTTGATGGATGAGCATATATTGGAACTCATCGTGTAAGCATGCCACCTGTTAGAAAAGCCCCTGATTGTGTAAAAGGGGAGATTTGACACGAAATCAACAAATGCGGAAAAATACTGGTTTTTTTTAGGCTGATCACTAGTTTCACGTTACTCAGGAGTATGAAGAATAGACCCACCCAGTTCATACATGAGTTTGAATAATTAGAGAGGGCGGTTGCCCATATTAGAGGAATAAATAATCAAAATGCAGCTGAATTGTGTAGTTAAAAAACAGCGGGCTCTGTTGCTGTTCTTAGAGTTCTCAGAATTTCCCAGACCTGTATAACTTAACGGTTTCATAGTAGATTTCTTTCACTATATGGAAGCTTGGGAGGTGAGTCACAAACATCTATTTTGGGGGGGGGGTGGGGAATTGAAGGGGAAAGGTGACTTTCAGAGGAGGCAAATATCAGGAAATTGTGCATTTTTTTGTCCCAAAACTAGGGAAGGCACCTATAGCAGTTTAAACGCCTGGCTTGAAAATTAAGTGAGAACAACCGTTGGGGAGACTTGAGAGGGAAGGGGAGGAAGGCACCTCAAATGGTTGAATATGACTTTGAAGATTTTCAGGCTGGGAAAAACACTCTATACGCAGGAGATTGCAGGGGGGAACAACCCCCCAAATTCCACAAAAAGGGTCAAAAGGTCCATGTTTTGCTGAATTTTTGGATAAAAAGGCACAAATATTGAGATAAATTTTTGACAAGAAAGTCGCGACTTTTGGTGATTAAATGGTTCAAAAAGTCCAAAAAGGACATTTTATGGGGTGTTTAGGTCCACTTTTTTGAAAAGTTTCCCTTTTTTCGCTCCGAAGTTCCCTCCTTCCAGCCGATCACCCCCAAACCCCCCGCCCAAAAAACAATCCTTGCTTAACAGCCCTGCGTACATGCATCTTGAATCCTTGTCACTGAAATAAAATTTTATTTGATATATTCATTGATATTTCTGGTACAAAACTTATTAGGCATAACAAATAAAACAAAAGAATATTTGAAAAAAAAGAACAGATTGCTTGAAAGGTCACTAAACAACTATGTAACAAAAACCAGGAGTCCATTCCACCATAGGTTGACTTTGTTTTCTCAATCAGGAAGGCAAATTTATGAATGGTATTTTTTTAAAAAAAATTTCAATATGTCCATTTTATATACTATTGAATGGCTTTGAGTAAATGATCCAAGAGATATATTTTCTAGCCCGGAAATTCCCGGATGGCGATACTATATAAAAAGAATATCGTATTGCATCCGCGGACTTTTACCAAAACTGTACAATACAAAGATTTCCTTTTTGCAACCCCCCAGAATCTGAAATAAATATAATGTTAATTGTAGTCTAAATCATTTGCATTTGTTAATTAGTTTGAGCCATAACATCAAATTCACACCCCTGGAATCACACCCCTGAAAAATGTCAAATTGGGAATTATCCTTGAACAGCATACCAGACCCATATACTACACTATTTTGTACCATATCTTTAGATGATGAACAACCTTGCTCTGGGTCTCGATGTGCTATGTCCCTCAGCTTAAAGAGGTGTTTTTTACTAGGCATATAATTCCATTTTAATCAATTGCCATCATTTATTGCATATGCTGTCTATCACATAGGCTCCCATATCAGTGAAATGCCCAAAAAACAAAAAAAAAAAAAAAAAAAATATTTGATATTTATTTATTCTGCAGATGTTTGCTCTCCATACACATATCTCCCCCCCTCTCCCCCCATAATATCATACTTTACACCATTACAACACTTTCAAAATGTTGCTTTCCTTGGTTTCTGGATGTTGTGATTATGCATAGGACCTGTTTACAAGGTCAGTTGAAGTACCTACATGGTGCTAAAAAAATGTTGATTTGCCTGAAATGTGAAAAAAAAAACACTGAAATTGATTATCATTGCTGGTGAGATTTAGTATAAAAAAATTTATTGTGGACAAATTATTCAATACTTGTGTCCTAAAATATATTTTCTGACCATTGTAAGTAATGATGATGCCAAGTAAAAGAAACAACAGTTCTCAAGCAATCCTCTCTCTCTGTGCCTTCCCATCCTGAGTTAAGGCAAATTATTTTATCAAGTGTACAAAGTTTAGATGTTCCAGTGGGCATATCACATGCTCCATCACATAAAATAAATCTAGGGTATGTTCAGAAACCTCCAATTCCAAAGAGCTGAATGTTAACCCCGGGTGGGCCTGGGACTAGTAGCAGATAAAATTGGCTGGATTTTAAACCTTAAAAACCACGGGTTCGAAGCTCGCTGGCACGCCACTGTAAGGCAGAAGCCCTTTTGTTGGGTACTTTCCATGTAAACATGACGACGTATACATATCTGCTAAGTTACGGCATGGCGTAGCTTCATTAAAACGTATTTTGCATTAAAAAGACACTTTTCTCTTCTTGAAATCTGGGAACAGTCAAACTAGATTTGCAACATATTGTATTTTTTTAAAGAGCTACTTTTTGTTTTTTTAACTCATTACAGTTCATTGAACTCTACTCGTATATTACCTATTACAGCTTGCCTGAGACCAATAAAATTGCTATGTATTGCTAATATTATGGACCAAGATAGAAAGCTATTTACCCCCTAGCCCAGTTATGAAGTAATGGATATTTAAAAGTAGTCTAGAATGGCTACTAACAGAGGAGGTTTAAATTGAATTACAAAATACTAGTGACCTATGTAGCAGATGGCTTTATTGTAAATAGTTTGTAGAACCTGATATGCGAAATGCCAGCCAATTTTTGTTAATCTTTGGGGAACTTAAATTATTCTTTTTTACCTTGAATACTAAACAGAGACTTATAGATTTTCATGAAGAATAGAAGTATTTTTGTTGGCTACCCAAACTACCAAGACATGTGCACACCTTAATAATTATATAGCACACTTTAAATGTTGAAAGGGGCATTTCGTGATCCCAACAGCCCGTCCCCGACTTCCTACCTAAAAAATGTTGCGAATTTTTTATATGTCTGAACCGTTCGCCCTTAGTAATCTATGTGTGCCCAAGCTTACGTGCAAAATTCGATCGCATTGTAAAAATTTGCATTTTGTTTTTCTGTCCGTAAATGGACAAATTACAGCGCAGTAGCCTTATGGACCGTGGGAAAACAACAATTGCTCATATAAACACAAAACCGCAAGATCGGGATCCGCACAAATTTTGAGAATAACTTTTCTCAAGGATACTATTGCACAATGAATAAAACAAGAAGGTGCTGAATACATGAAATGCACCTTTAAAGATTTGAATAATAATGTTACTCTGAATATGATGTGGATGATGAGGATGAAGAGGAGGAAGAATGGTGATAATGAAGTGGGTGATAGGGAGGAGGGACTTAATCATTTACGAAACTTGAAGGAACCGCACTCTAAGAGGAAAACAATCATTAATCTATCAACCAATAGGTTCTCCTCATAAGAAATTGTTTATCCTGACACCTAAAAAAATAGAAATATTTATCCAGAAAATTCATTATTTAAACAGGTGTTTAAAAAAAGAAAATCCAAAGCCAGGAACTTGAAAACCATGCATCAAATGAAAAAAAAATAACACAAAGCAATGAATAATGTATTAAAACCTAACAAATTCATGAGAAATTTGCCTGTGTAAATGTGACCTAATTGAATATGTTGAGTAGTAGCAGGCTTATTGTTTCCATAGATCACCTGACAGTGAGTTTTCCTGGCAGATGGCAGTCTGCTCTTATAATTTTTTTTTTTTTTATAATCGTTATCATCTGAATTCATTTTGTTTGGCATTGACGTGACCATGGATGACATTGCCTGCTAGAAGTTGCTGGTGGTGTTTTGGTATAGTCCATGTGTCGTATGCATCAGAGGAAAAACTGACAGATTTTTTTTTTTTTGGAGGGGATGTATTTGGTGGTGGTTTGCATGGAATATATTGTTTTTAATAACCAAAATTGAACTTAACCCTATGAGCCATGCAGATGGCTTTATTCGATCAGAGTTTCCAAAAAAAAGTAATATATTATGCAAATCTGTGACTATATTTGGAATTGGGACAATGATATTGCCAAAGTCACCCAAATGTTGCCAAGTTGCCCAATGATGTTGGCGATGTTGTCCAAGTTGCCCAATGATGTTGGCCAAGTTGCCCAGTGATGTTGGCCAAGTTGCCCAATGATGTTGGCCAAGTTGCCCAATGATGTTGGCCAAGTTGCCCAGTGATGTTGGCCAAGTTGCCCAGTGATGTTGGCCAAGTTGCCCAATGATGTTGGCCAAGTTGCCCGGATGCAAGGATGCATGCTTACCCAAAATTTTGGTAATTTATAACCCAACAATGTTCCCCCAATGATATATGTAAATAGCCTCAAATTCACCCAACGATAGTGGCAAATTCACCTAATGATATTGGCAAATTCACCCAACGATAGTGACAAATTCCCCCAACAATATTGGCAAATTCCCCCAATGATATTGGCAAATTCCCCCAACGATATTGGCAAATTCCTCCAACGATATTGGCAAATTCCCCCAATGATTCAAGGTTTCCTGCCATTATTATTATGATATTATTGAAAATAGTACTTACATTTGTTCCCCTTCCAAATTGTAAGATGAAGATGAATCTTTATATGTAATATCATATTCACTCTCTGGGATCAAAGTATTGGGATTGACCTACAAGTATCAAACCCAATTGACAAACCAGGTGCTTTCATCATGTTCAAGGCTCTGATGGTCATTGACAGAAGTGTAATTCTCATTAATTATGGCACTTCCCTTATCTGTCATTTTGATTTACCCTGTTTCCCTGTCCAAAGACATTAGTTTGTCCTATTCAATCAGTGTAGCAATAGAACATGGCAGTATGTGTGTTTTGCCTGCTATTGTTGTTAATGGTGGTAGCTTACGGAATATTCTATCTTGATCATGTTGATGCCAGTTGACTGTAACAATGTGGTGGCTCACTCAAGCTGTCTCCATCCCATCCCTGTCTCCATCCCATCCCTTCCAGATCCCTGTCTCCATCCCATCCCATCCCTTCAAGCTGTCTCCATCCCATCCCTTCCAGATGACTAATATAATGTAGAGATGCAGCAAACAAACTGACATTTAAAAAAATAGTAAAAAAATAGTAAAACTGTGATGTGATCAAGCAAAATGAGTCTGAAGTCGGTCAGATTCGATTTGTACTTTTCCATCTAACTGTATGCACCATTTAAAAGCTACATTTTGCTGAAACTCCCATTGAAATTGACCAATTAATTCCAACTAATAATCAGTTGAAGGGTGGCAAAAACAATAGGAAACAAGAGACATTTTCTCCTTTGTTTGGCTATATCTCAAACTCAGTATTTGCGCTTCCGACTCATTTTGCTTTATCACATCACATATAACCTGATGGTTAGTGTCGTGGAAGTCAATTGGGAAGCCATCTCAAAAACCACTGACCTGAGACTAGGCTTGTTTGGACTCATTTGAATGCAATTTCTATTTGGATTCCAAATATAATCATGTAAATACACATGATTTTTTGTGAAAAAATTGAATTTTTTTGCTCTTATTAAATATGGTGGTCACCTGCATCACTGAATGGTTAAGTATGTTCAATAGCCTATGATATGGGAAGTACAACTAAAGTTGGTTCAAATTTTGTTCTTGTTCTGAGTATCATCAGTGGACAAGTAGCTCCTCACTGAACTATTATCTCGCCATTACCGTGGTAGTTCGGTTATAATGGCCTTATTATTTCCTCTGCGGTCTTACTGCGTGTTTCCGTTACAGGTCCTGTGGGATGCTAAATATTCCCACACACATACACCCTTGCATTAGTCTGTGGATTGGTGAATTTGAGGTCATGTTTATCTAGGTTTGCAATTGTCAAAATTAATTGTTGATACCTAGGGATTTTAGGCTCAGACAAGTAAGGGAAAAATGAAGTGCTCGATTTGTGGTATTATTCTGTATTATTTATTTTGTAGAAGATTCATGAGCTTGTGACATTTTGTTGATAACCAGATATCATCATTATTGGTTGGGTTGTTTATTTACATGTTGTCATGTCGCAGAGGATATTCCATTGACGAAGTAGTGTTGACAGCATTGAACACACTTTTCTTCCTTCCTGAGCCATTTGGTTCAGCCATTGTCCATGTAAGGCTTCCTTGTGTGTTAAAGTTACAGTTAGCCATTTTCAAATTGCTTGTGCGTGAACACTTAATGCCAATTGCCATCAAACTCGGTCATAGATCAACCATAGATGCTTGCATGTCATGGTAGGGATAAAGGTCACATACCAAGTTCAAAGGTCATCATAGGTCAACTTGTGAAGAGATTGAAGGAAAGGTGGATCGTGAAAAGCAAGCAACACTAGTGGTTCAAAAACCGCTTGTTTTTACTAAACAAAAATTACAATTAAAAAAAAGTGGGCCACTTTCCTGAAGCACTTTTTTTGCCCAATGTTATGTTTGTCTGTTAAACTTATTTAAGTTTAGGTCAAGGTTCTGGGAATACAAAGCATAGTTTCAGAAAAGTCAATTTTGTTAAAGTCTAAGTCAGGTATGTCTAAAATTCTGGTAAATGGGTCATGCCCTTACAAGAATTGTTTTGCTCTGTTGCTGTAAAACTGTGGGATGTCAATGTGGTAAAGGATGTCCCATTGACGAATAACGTGGATGGACAGGACAAAAATACTACGTTTCCTTCCTGATCAGAATCATGATAAGCGAGAATGTGTGTTTTGAGGTTTGTTGGTCAGAGGTTGACAAAGGAACAATGAATTTAAACTTATTGTTCACTGGCCGCACTGATAAAGAAGACAACAAAAACAAAATAAAAAAGATGACAAAACTTATCCCCTAACCCTAAACCCTATATCATAAACTAAAAAAAAACCATCTATCTTATAAGGAATAACAAAAGAGATAGACGGGCCAGATTTTGTTTACATGAAGATATTTCATCTCTGTTTTCATCTAAAAAATCACTATTACTTTCCTAATAGGGATAATCGACTACAGATATTTCATATTTGGCTATGTTTTGTAATATTCATAAATTGGCAGAAATCTCCACTAGAATATCATGGAACATGATTGTTCAAATACTATGAGTTGGAAATACCAGGACCACATATATAGGTCAGTTTCCATGGTAACACTAGTGCATGGTAATCATTTAAAAATGCCATAGTTATAAATATCTTCTAATCAAAAGGGTATGATAATTATCAATATCAGCAGCCTCTAGGGAATAAAATATAATTACAGCCTACTCCACACATAGCATATTCAATATTATTTTATTTTAGTTGCAATGACAAAAATTATTTTTCTTATCTTGGTGAGCTTTCTCAACAAAAATTCACCCAGTAAACCATGTCCCCAATATTGGCCCACATATATAGGCCATTGTCCCTATTAATTTTGTGTGGGCTCAATGACATCACCCTGTGTCTGGGGATAGCTTGACATGACATGAGTCACAAAATTATGACAAAATGTGATATCTGTTCAAAACTACTTGGGCTTGCACTGATGTTGGACTCTACCATGTGTGCATTGGTGTAGGGGTGAGCCTATTTGAAGTTTTTTTGTCATTAAATATTTATTAGCATAATCAAGAAAAAAAACCAGAAAAATTACAGAAAATCAACAATAATCATATTATACTGAAAGAAGTGCATTATGTGTGAGAAGTTTCAAATTGTAATTTTTTATAGATAAGTGCATTATTATATAAAGGTACTATATTTTATTTTTTTGCCACTGGTCAAATGACTTTCTGCAATACTATGATTTGAAATATTTTGATTTCATTAAAGAAGTCAGTCAAAATATTCTGCAGATGAGAAAAATACAAGGTTTCTAATGGTACCAAAATCTCAGGTTTGATGGTGTGAAAGGTGGGGTCAAGGCTGAGGATTCACTCAGATGGGTAGTGCCTCTTTAACAGCCGGGAGCAAGCAAGAAGCATCCAGTATGCTCTTTTCCACACTTTACCCCACACAAGTTAATGGCTGACTCGAAGATTTCCCGATGAGGGCGCACTCAATTTCAAACAACTTGTGTTTTTTGCTTATACATAATGCTTGTCCATATACTAATCGCTGTGTGAAATAACTAAGCTCAAATCAAAGTCTTTCATATAGAAAATCACAACTTGTCATAAAATTCCAGATCCAGAATTTTCATTATACAGGGTATTCTATGGCGCTGTTATACTGTGCATAAATGTTTACTGCATCAAAACGAAAAATCCAATTCATCTCTAACTTTGGAATTTAAAGCATTTTAGGTGACTATCTTTAGTTCTAGATGACTATTTTTAATTACTACACACAAAAAATATATTTCAAAATCTCTGAGTCAGCCTTTAAGGGATCTTCATATCCATGAGTGGACCTAAGTATTATACTTTCTAAATCCTGTCAGACTTAGTAATCCTGAATTTGCTAAAGTAACCTTGAAATAATACTGCAAACCAGTTTTCATTGAAAATGACAATATATTTAGATGTATGGTATGCTTGTTTTGAAAACTCCCATTATTTTTTTGGGACAACTGGATAAAGAAGTATTTTAGCACTTATGACTAAAGATGTTGTTAAAATGAGTTTGTCCCTTCAGGAATTATAAGTAATTTGTGAATTGGTTTTTGTTTTGAAAGTTCTCACTAGTAGGAATATGAATTTCACGATTGGGTATTTCATTTACACAGTTGCCATTTTCAGTGCAGAAATGTTTGTTGGAAATGGGGCATTACCTTTTGGCTAATTTGTGTTTTTTTGTTCGAAGTTTAACGCATAACCCTAGTGCACAACTTTTTCTTGTGAAAATTATTTAGATTTTTCTGTCATGCACTACATAAAAATCAAAACTGCTTTTTCTATGGGTGTGGGGGGGGATCATAATAGCAGGAAAGTTTGAACGGATATTTTGGGTTGTTCTTTTTTTATACTTTGTTTTCCAGTAACTCTTAATCTTCGGTTGGTGTTCTGCAATCGATCAAGTGCAAATTGAGAGAAGTTTGTATTCTAAAAAAATCATCTCCCTGTCCCTTTAAGTTTATAGTTATGATTTTAAAAGATTTTTCTTGTTAATGTATTTTCAGAATAGATAGCCCATGTAAAACCATGGTGTGAGGAAATGTATTCGAATCTGTTGAAGCATGCAATCTTTTTGATCCACTTCGACAACTACAAATTTTACGTGTCCCATTTCTTCAGTAAGTATGTCCAGATGTGGAACAAACAATATCAAGTTGGAACTCCACCCCCAAGCTCAAAGCCCAACTTCAATGGATTTGTTTTTTCAAGTCTAGGGACTTTTCTGACACCATGGACAATTCTTTGTCGGCACTCGGCATGCATATTTAATCACGTCTACCCTGAAACAAGCTGCTTCATACGCTAACAATAGTACACACAATCTGAGCCCAAGAAAGATTGTTAAGCCATTGAAATAAAAGTGGGTCTCTAGGCTAGGTTTGATTGCTTAGAGGGGGGAAAGTAGACTGTTTGTGTAATTATTTCCTCTTAAAAATTACATGGTATATTCCCTAAACCAGGAAACCAACTTCTCAAATATGATCACAACATCAACCTATCTTCTTATCAGTTATCGTTATTTTCCTTGATTAGTGTAATGTAATGTTCAAAGTAATATAAAACAGGCAGCCCATCAAAACAAATTTTAACTGTTTGCCTGTAACCTGTTTGTGTTTGTTTTGGTAAATACTCATTCAGAGGCTTCAATTCCTAAGATAGTTTCCTTTAAAAATGACATTTTGTATTAATACCATGTACCCCCAACAATGAATTACTTGTATTATCTACTATAGGGAAACTGCATATGAATAGGACCATATATAATATAGCATTTGTTTTGAAGCAAAGAAGTGTAATGCAGGCCCTTAAATAGAGACCACTTTGGCCCAAATCAATTTCAATTTCCAATGTTATAATCTTGATTTAATGCAGATTTAATTCACAGGTCCGACCTTCTGAAACATTCATTTTTGTGATACTGTTACATAGACAAAGCATAATTGAATCCTTTCCTTAACAAGGTCTGTAATATATGTGCTAGATTTCATATCTGAAACAAGTGTCATCTCTTTAGTCTGTCTTTATAGATCAAAGAATGACACAAAGAGTCATGGATTCTCTAGGGAAAGATAAAATTTTACTCAAAAACTTCCCAGATCAAGTTCTGATGGTAAAAAGAATTTCCTCCCCAAAACATCAAGAAAGCCCCAAGCATTTGAAAGCCAAACAAAACATGGCCAATCTCTTTGATATTGAATTATGATATATTTTTAACATGTCTAGCTTTTGTTATGACAGTGGCAACAATGTTGTTTCATACCTTTCCAGAGAATTAAGTAAAAATGGCTGTTTCTCTCTATACACTCTCTCTCACTCACACACAAATAATATTATATACAAACAAAAGAATTTTATATCAAGACGTGACCTTCTTTGGTGTCAAGGTACAACACTGTTTTGTGTTCCCTCTCCCTTTTTTGGTTTTGATATGCCTGTTTTGCCGTTTACCAGCCTCACGTTGTGGTATCATCTGTCCGTAGCAATCATCATAACTGACCATTTGACAAAATTCTCAAAAAAATCTCCAGCATTATTAAAAGGTCGGCAACATGGGAAAGTGTCCGACTTGGAAACTCTAAGAGCCGCAATGTCCTCGAGGCAACCCCTAAACAATACCACTGCTCTATTCAAGCAGTTAGATTTCATTCACCCCCCCCCCCGCCCCCACCCCCCCTTGGTGGGCATGTACTATGTCTATCCATCAGTGAACCTCAAAATTAGGGTCATGTTAAGAGTCACTGACAAATTGTATATGCATCCTACATGTTGTGAGATTTTCAGTTGAATCTCGTATGCACTAACCACACGACATATAAAAAATCTCCTCATCAAAATGTGTGTCTTATACCCGTGTGCCTTAATGGAGGATGAGATTCACAAATTGATGTTTAATGGCATGGAAAAAACTTTTATCTTATATAAATTTAGGCAAATTTCTAGTTATCTGTGAACACAGCGGAGTGGAAACCCTACCAACCAACCACCTGCATTTTGTCAACTACTAAACTACTATGTCATACTCCTGCATGTGCTTACTTCCAACTACATCAACCAGTTAATATTGAATTGAATGCTTGATCTGACCATGATACTGGATTATATCTGTGATTACACCAAACCCCAGGTATCTGAGACATTTAATTCCACAACAAAAACATTGCTCGTAATGGATAGTTAAGTATAACTCCAAAGACATCACATTCCTCCTGCCTGCTTTTGAGCACTTCAATGTTTGGAAATACACCACACTGCAATATATATTAAAGTATAGAACCTGAAATTATCTCTTCTGCAACCGTGAGGAAATCTTTTATGGTGAAAGGGTGTGACACAAGTCCAGTACTACCTCCGATTTTTTTACGCATTATCCAAATCGTTTATCTGTGTGTTATTTATTCTAAAGTTTACTAATCGTTTTGGTATCTGCTAAGTGGGTCGCTCTGTTATCCGCTGATAAACGATTTTTGGCATGGCACATAGTACAAACAACACAAGGTAACCTGTGGAACATTTGGCAAGAGCCAATCTGCATTTTGCCAACAAGTCTAATTGTACATCTACCTTGATCTTCAATCAACTTCCACTTTTTTTATCACAAACCTGGAGAAGCACCTGCCTGAAAGCGTCAGGATGAAACTAGCAACACCACCATGCGTTTGCAGTAATCAATATTTACAGAGCATATTATTTACCAGTGACTCAGTATCATAATAATATCAACTGTAGAGTGGTTTTGGTCTCTTACTGGTGATGTGACTAGAGGATCAAAGCACAAACCCATCTCAAGAAATTGTACCTCGGAATCCACATTACATTGCAACCCTTGATTTAGTTATCTTAGAATATCATACAAGTTGACGTCTGTAGGCCATCTCAAGTAAAGACTATGCGAACATACAGTCCCACCATGGGGGACCCTTCACCGCCAAATGGACCGCAGCGGTTCTTTATCACCGGTCGCAAGGATGGCGACCCGATAGAAATCCAAGTCTCATCCAAAAAGAATGTCACATGCACTTGTAACCATCACAAGGAACATAAACCGAGATTCGAACGGGAGATTATAGACACCGAAGTTGACGAAGGAGACATTGTTTGTCTTTGATACACAGTACAAATGTTGTCCGCCATCGGATGTGAGGTGGTATAAAGACGATGAGGAAGTGGAAAGAAACGATCGTTGTTTAGTTTATACAGACAGGGAAAGTAGTATGTTAGTGCTATGTGATGTGACGGGGAAAGATGCAGGAGAATATACAGCTAGTATAACAAACTCTAAAGGAAGGATAATAACAGTTGCCAACTTACAGTCTATATAACAGGTAGGTCAATTTTAAATGTGCAGGAGATTTTAACAGCAATGTAAGGTATAAAATTTATACTGCTTGAAGGCAATACATAATTGGTATTCTGAAAAGCAACCAGTCTCATAAAAGATGTCCTTGAAATAGACTACATAACAGATGTGAGTGCCCTGTCAGACCATAACATGAAAAACTAGGTCATAGCCAAAATGGATTTCAATTAATATTTGTTTCCAAATTGAAATGTTGAAATTACAAGTGTTATAATGAATTACCACAAAATACTGTTTTCCTAACTGCCTCTTTCATCGACCCACACATCAGTTTAGTACATCAAAATTATTGTTTGTTTTTCTTCACTTAAATTTTATACAATTTCAAGAGTTTATCACCTTTTATCTCTAGTAATGATCTACAACTATAATTAGTCCGATTTGATAAATAATTTTGCATGTTACATGCGTTTTCACAATTTTTTAAAGGGGATGCCCAATTTTTGTCTATAAATTTTTCATCTTCATCGCACCCTATACCCATCTGTAAAGTTTCGCAACAATATTTCAATATGTTTTGAAGTGAGAGCTAAAAACATGATTTGGTTATCCCCATAGAGTATGTGTAAATTTAATAAATGGTGACCAAAATGGGCCATATTTTCACTCATTACATTCAGTGTAACCAAAAGATTGTATTGCCCTAAAATGTTACAGGCTAAATAAGAAAAATAGTAGTTTCCTTGATACAAAATTTTTGACCATTCTGTGAAATCATGGGGTCCCTGGGGATGAGGCTATTAGCGAGCAGACCAAGGACCTTTAAACCACTCTATGATTTGTTCAGGTATGGAGTTTGTAATAACTCCATGTTTAGAGGTATGCTACATGTACGTTACTGGACCACTGGTACAAATCCTTAATGCATCCAGCTCTCTCCTGACTTGCAGTGCATATCCAAACCTGTTGTATGTGTGTCACATGAAGGCCATACATCTATGTTTTTTTTTTTTCTACAAAAGACAATGGGTCATGGGAGAGGGCATTGTCTCATGAGCACCAATTAGGTATGCGTAGACAGACTTATAAGTTCAAGCACTGAGTAAATAAAACATATTTTTGGTTCCATGTTAATGCGTTCACACTAGTGGAATCAAAAACATTGGAAAATTCCAGTAAAATATTTATAGCCTATATTCCTGGTAAAACAACTACTAATTTAAGCAGTGTTTCAATCAACAAGTTTATGACCCAAAATTGTTAAATATTTTATCCTAGGATTCCTATTTCCACAAAGGGATAGCTAACAGAGACAAAAATTTAGTCTCTGGCCCGGGGGGGCCACTTGTATTCAAAGGTGGATATGATGCGTGAACATGGACTTTCAAATGCACCCTAAACACGTATTTCACCGACTAAAAAACAAGCTAAAACATACCCTAAACAAGTATTTTTATCTGTTTATGATACCTACAACATATACGCAGTGCACTGAATCGTAAATATACCCTTCAGTACCTTGCTTTGCTTTACTTCCCCAAGTTCCGATTACAATATTTTGGATGATTTTGATCCCTGCTTAATGATATATAACATGACAATTTCAGGGTTAGGAAAAAAACATACCCTTTTTTCCATATTTTGCTGTTTTGTCACCCTAAACGATGTAGTCCTACGCGCGTACATCGCCTGTTGCAAAAAGACACCCTTTTTACACGTTTTCTTGTTCACGCATCATATCCACCTTTGAATACAAGTGGCCCCCCCGGGGTCTCTGGTAATTTTAGTCACAGCTATTTATTTTAGTCTCTGCACCAAACGGGGTCTTGGGTGCTGCCATGGCTGCCCTACTTTGTGTCATTTCTTAAAACCTGATATCCAAATATGAAGTATTACTATGTTTTGGTCTCCCAAATTTGGTTGGCTATCCCACAGCTTACATCTTTGGTACAGCTCTACACTCATCCACCAAAATAGAGAGTCAGATTGAAAAGGAATGGCATGCAATTTTTAAAGTTCAAACACAGTGCCCCTGGTACCGCACTCTTTCTAGTGGAGTTGGGGTGTTTTAAGTTACACTGTCTTCAGTCTTAGTCATCTCCAGGGGGAACATTTTGAAACGAACCCTCTATTCTCCTCCCATCCATATCTAGGTAATGCATATTTGATCAGGTCCATGAATGAGAAAGAACATACTTGAAGACATTAGGGAATGAAACATTTTGTGAATAAGGATGACATCATGCATCATGAACCATGTTATTAAAGGAAGAATGATGGGGTGGGATGGAAAGAGACCAGAGCTTTGAGAGTACTTTCTCAAATCTTAAAAACTGCAGCTAAATTTGACTTAACAATTCTAGGCATCTCAACTTTGATACAGAATTAGATTGATTAGATAAAAAAAATTAGAAGCAGATGTGATCAAAATGACCACTTTACCATCTAAACAGAATTGCCATTGAACTAGGATGATGAGTATGGTGAGGTCTATGCTGTATACTTTTATTCTAGTTAGGAATATTAATGAGCTTATTTGCATATTTTAATTACATATGATTAATCACTTTGCCACCTTAACCCAAGAGCCAATTAAGGTGTGGTTCTGTATTATTAATAAGCTAATTTACATATTTTGAATAAAATGCGATTATTTTTTCTGTTATTCTGTGATTAACAATTGCTCCCAATCAAACACTTGTGGGAGTCTGCTTAATTATGCATCCCAGTCATTATTTGTATAACACTTCATGCATATGACTGCAATATGGTACTTTGATCAGCAATAAATGTTATGGACTTCATAGCAAAAGTTGATTTTATGGTTATTTGCCAAAGTACAGAGTAATATAATATTCAGGAGATCCTTGTAAATTATACGCATCAACAGGCTCATTCTATGTTGCGGCAGTGTGTAGCCTCATAAACGCCATTAACTACATTAGGTCAGCATGCTCACGTTTTTAATATTGAGGGTTCAGCTAATTTGTAGACCTATATAGCTTGTGTGTATGTACTCAAGCTATTCGTAGATGAACTCAACATGTACACACGGCCATTTGTGTGACGCGAATTTATTTCAGTTATCGAAAACTATTGATCGCCAAAGTGATAAAATTTACAATGAAGCTCAAGCTTGTCTATAAATTGATTTTTTTGTGTGTCAGTTTTGATGTACACAGATGAAAATGAGAGAGGCCTGCACACCACACCTGTGATATATATTCACACTTCTACTTTTTTTACACTTACTCATGATTCAAAAATAAATTGCACTAAGTTTTTAGAATTAAAATATATTGGATGTGCAAATTTGAAATAGTAGTGACATCATTCGTTCAGACAACTTTATACGTTGGCATGCAAGTGGAATTTTGAGACATTTCGCATGAAAAAAAACCCAAAAGCATATTTTAAATGTATTTTACAGCAAAGATACCCAGATTTTGTAAAAGACTAGTCTGCAAAAATAAAAATGTTATTTTGTGCAATGCATATCTATAGATTAAATAAAAAGACCTAGCATGTATTGTGAATATGAGCAATACAATGCCATTGCCATCCATAAAAATGATTAGATTCCAGCTCAATCTATAAATATTTTTTTGAAATGGCTGATCCTTGTAAACATCTACTTTCAATGATATTGCCAAAACTGAGCTTTGATGAAAATTCTCGCTTGTAACCCTGATTAGACCTAATTTAGGATTATGATGCAGTCATTGCATTATTATACAAGTACTAATATTTTAATTCCAAATAAGGCAGTCCTGTATTTTCCTTGAATGAGGGTGTAATTCATGATGCTGTGATTTAATACATACAAAATAAAAAAAATTTATGGACCATAGGAAGTGTAAAAATAAAATGTGGGTGTGTGTGCAGACTATCCAGAGTGACAAACACACTGACTATATGACAGAATGGGACTGTGATGAAAGACAGAGACTACATAACACAATTGAAACAGCCCAGCCATTCATGGCAATTCTAGTGTTTGGTTTTGAACAAAACAATGTGCACCGATCCTGTGTTTCCACATCAATGTGCGACCAGGTTTCCTTTCACGTATACGATTGTAGACTGTTGGGTTTTACAAAGAACAGAACTGACCTTAGGAATTCATGGAATTAGGCCCAATCAATATACAATTAATTAAATATTGGAATTTAATACAATATGCTAGGTGTGGACATTAATAGGGGAATTCCAACCAACCCCATATGCAAATTTGGACTTTGACTCATGGTTTTGCTCAAAATTAAAAATTAAGACTTGTTTGCAGAACTAGAACGTCTGAAAGAGAGGATCAAGTGCACACTATCAATCACTTTCAGGTATCTTTTCAAAATAAAAAAAATCATGCTGGTATTCTCAAAAGGGAGTCTAATTTAGACATGGGTTTAAAACACCCACTCATACACTTTCAGAGATATTGAGATACAATTTTTATGTTGATTTAAAAAAGGGTCTTGGCAATTTGTGGGTTGTGAAAATTTATGACAAATTTTTGTGAAAAAAACAGACTTTGTCCAATCCATTCATCGTCCAATTGTAGAAGGTTAAGAAGGTTAAGAGTCCTGAGCAGTACAAAATAGGGCATACCACTCTTTTTGCAGCCATTTTATCATCTAGAGGTATTTAGTTTTCTTTGCACATTTTATAGCAACCTGCTTCGTTAAACCTTGTAATAACTGATGGATAGTAATCAAATTCAAATTTGACCATCGTTGTATTTGTACCAAGTATGGACTACAAACACTACATGGTTTTATGGTGTAATTCTAGTACTGCCAGTGCCGCCATAAGCGCTGTCATTTTATGAAACTGAAAGGATTTCATTGTTGTGTTACGGTCGTTCTATTAATCATGTTAATAATTGTGTGAAATTTGATACAAAACCAAAAAAACAAAAACTTGGTTTAATTAGCCTACAATTCTATAAAATGGCCGCATTCAGATTTAGGCTGCAATCTGAAAAAAAAATCCCCCACCTCAAAAAAAATGTAGTTCATGATTTTCAGGAAAATGGACAAAATAGAGGAAAATTAACCACTAATTATAAAATGCAGAATAAACCAGAATGAGCATGTTCAGGCAATGTTGTGAACTTAGGAAGTCGTAACATAAATACCGGTAGTTATTCTTAAATAGGCCATGTCATAGAGACAAGGCCCATGTTATTTTGTAACAGGTATATGTTCATTAGATTGGTAAAGTGAGATACCCCCTCATGTCTCCCAAACTGATATCTTGTTTGGGTACAGGTACAGACTCTGGGCTGTACTTTGTACTGATTTTACTGCAGAAAAAGTCATGAGAAGGCACTGTGATTCAAGTACCTACTCAATAAGATTTCAGACAAAAGGCCATAACCCCAAAATAATTAATTAACTATGATTATGATTATTGATGCAATACATTATGAAA